>PVJD01004721.1:0-130265 GCA_004026545.1 Mormoops blainvillei | reverse complement strand
TGATGCTATACATTTCCTCCATTTTCAGCAGTGCTTGTCACCTTTAATGGCTTGTCATAGCTCTGGGAATTATGAACACAAAAACTTCTTCAACCTGAAAACCATTAGCTGGGGCCGACGAAAGGCAAATTGTGAGCTAGATATTTGGGTTTATGGATTTTTCTCTTTCCAGTATACATCAGCTTGGCTGGAGTGCAAGAAAAAGCACTTCTCAGATTCATGCTGCATGGCAGGAAGATGAGAGAGGCAATCTCTCTGACACAAAACTTGAGGTGAATAATGTTTATTATTTTTATCCCCATTCCATGGATAAATAAAAAGAGACATAAGACTTTGAAACAGTTGTTGCTATTGTTTTAAGATCATGTGGAAAGATATTCTTTTCACAAATTTTCTAATGTTATTTTTATACAGCCCTGAGTTATATATCTCTGGAACTTGCCTAGAGAAATAGCACTAAACATTCTTTTCAAATGCAAGTTTCCAAGAAGTATCTAAGAGTGTAATTAGAAAAAAAAGCCATGAAATTTTTAATTTATAAAGGATCTGTAAGATCACCAATTCTCCTAATTCCCCATTTGATTAATAAAGAAATTGCTATTCCAAGTAGCTAGATAACATCTTCAAGGTCAAACAACTAATTGGCAAGCCATTCTGATTCCTGGTGGCTTACTTTTTTTTATTATACCTGCCCCTTTGGGGGTTGGTTTTATTTATTTTTTCCTTCTGCTAACACTGTGCTAATCTTAGCAATGAGCAACTGAATCTTTTGACACAACAGAAAAAACGTAAGATCTAAGTTTTTCCCAGACTAGTCCTGTGTTTGAATTTCAGCCCCTGCATTTCCTGCCTGTTGCTCCTTAATCAACCAAGTTTCTTATGAATCTGAAGCTCAGTAAACCTGTAAAATAAGGATAATAACATCAAAGTTGGATGACTGTTATTGTATTAGACAGTGTATATACAATGCCTACTAAATAAGAGGCACATAATAAATTGTGAATATTTTCATTCATATCTATTTATATTTTTTATATTTTTGTATTATACCTCATACAGGCTATCTTACCAGCGATATGATGAATGAGGATGTGTAGGGCAGAGGCTTTTTATTGGTTTTTCCAGTGAATTATATCAGAAAGTCATCGTCAATGTTGGTGGAGCAACTATGAGTATGTAGTATGAAGTTGGAGAGTCACACTGATTTAATAGATAGAGGTACAGGTAAACTTTAAAAACAGATCATTCTTTGTCAAGCAGCGAATTATGTTTTACGGACCAGCGCATTCATAATTGGTCTCGAGTAATGCAGTTGCAAGAACAAGGGTTCTGTGCACACCTCTACTCTCATCAGAGAATAAGGATGCTAGGAAAGGGAGATCAAGGCAGAAATCAATTTTTTCAAAAGATTACAACTTCTGAGGAGGAGACAGGAAATATTGAAGTGCAAAGACCACACGAGCCTTCATGGCTTATTCCTAGAACAGTGTGCACCATGCCAGTTGACAACAATATCATTCCATCTGGCGGGACTAAGAATCCTGATCTAAACATAGTTCGGCAGGAATCTTCCCAGGAGCTAGGAAAGAGTTGAACCTGCAGGTGCCATCACTATCCAGTCAACCTGTGAGGAGGCAGGGAGGACAGGAAATGACAGCAGGGAGAGGAGACTGAGACAGAAGCCTGTTTTTTGTCATGGTTTTTGCTGTGATGAAAAGTGAAAGTAAAAATAAATTAGCAGTGATTGTCTCTTCTTTTCATTATTGTTGCTTATTTTACCTCTCTGCCCTTCTCTAGATAGGAGCAACTCCTTGCTCACAGATGATAGGGAGGACTCCAAAGATGCAGAAGCTCTAGATTTGCTCTGCCTGTATTGTGTTGTGTTGTGTGTGTGTGTGTGTGTGTGTGTGTGTGTGTGCGTTTGTTCATACGTTCGGGCAGGAAGAGACTAGTAGAGAATATGGAAAGGGACCACATTGTTATTTTCAAAAATAGAATAGTTTATACCTGTTTCTACCGTAGTGCTTGGTTCTGGTGTTGTTAAATTTAGATTTTCCTAGTATAGAATGTATATGTGTAGAAATAGGTATATGTGTATACATAAAATATGTATATGCAGGTAAAAATGCATGTATAAATATGTATAGAATATATATTAACTCAATTTTACACTTACATAAAATATAAATTATCGACGTCATAGAAACAGGGCAGAAGAGTTTTTGAATGTTGAGGTGAGCTACTGAAAAACATACTAGAGGACTTCATCGGGCTGGTCGGTGTGATCCAGCCATCTGCGCTTGCTAATGGGCACTTTCAAAGTACGGACCCTGTTCTCTCACAGACACTGAAGACAGGAGCCCCATCTTTCACACATGCGTGTGTTATTTTTCTTGTTCCTTTTTTACATTTTATTTTTCAATTACAGTTTACATTAAATCCTATTTTGTTTCCATTTAAGGTGTACAGCATAGGGGTTTGACAATCTTATACTTTTCACAGTCGTCTCCCTCCCCTCTCCCATACTTCGAGTGCCCTATCTTTCCTGATGATTGCATTTCAAAGGGAGGGCTCCCAGGGCCTCCGGAAGGATAGTCCTAGGTTGAAAAACTGGCAAGGGGCTGGGAGAAGACTAACATTTCAAAGCGCAGAGAAAGAATTTAATAAATGCTCTAAGAAAATAATGGTCAAGGAATTATCATCAGGGGGAAAAAATCTATCTGATGTTTAGTCAAGCTGAGGGGAACATTAAGGCTATCTTGGTCAATATATCTGATATATATTCAAGTGACTTGGTTAACTTCAAAATGATTAGAGTGCAATGAATCTATCCTGATTTTTGTAATAAGCTGTAAACACTTAGATACATTTTTATTATCCTGCTTTAAAAAACTTAGCCTTGGTTATAATTTAAAAAGAAAAAAAATGGTAGAAGAGTAAGAGAGTTTTCAGTCAAGGGAAGCACATAGACTTGTCAGTTGATTGATGGCAGTAAAAGATTCACCTTCTTACACAGCAGTGAATTGTTCCCCTTTCAAGCACAGGTATTTACAGGCCGCGTGCATTAATAATATTGGACAATACAGCATGCATCATGCCAAACCAGTGGAATTACAAACACTGTCAGAATTCTAGCAACCGTAACTAAAAATAATGCGGGCAGCAAAAGAATATTTCCTAGATAAACAATAAAAGGGTGGTCACAATAAGAAAAACAATAATTAAGAGTTAATTAAAATAACAGCAAATTTCCCAAGAAAAATAAAACCTGCATTTAAAAATCTTTGAAGCAGACGTTGAAGATACTAAACCAAATAGGACTCTCTTATGTTGCCTTTCAGTTTAGGTTGCCATGATCTAAGCCTTTGTGTACGTTTTTAAAAAAATTTTTTTTAAAGATTTTACTTATTTATCTTTAGAGAGAGGGAAAGGGAGGGAGAAAGAGAGGGAGAGAAACATCGACGTGTGTTCGCCTCTCGCACACCCGCCACTGCGGACCTGGCCCACAACCCAGGCCTGTGCCCCGATTCCACTCAATCCGCTGAGCCACACCAGCCAGGGTAGCCTTCGTGTACTTACTGTAGTGCTATCTGAACTTAGTAAATATTGTGGAAAGGGGTAAAAATGTTAAAACGTAAGGAGGGAAGGATTGGGAAAATAATACAATCTCCATTCTAATATGGCACAGAGAAAGAACATCTTTTATTGTTCAGTAAGCATTGTCAGATTTAGGTGATTAAAGTAGCATGTAATCGACTATAAAATCTGGATAGAAATTCACATGAATTTATACAGTAATGTAGAAGAGAATTAAAACTTCGCGCTTCTCCTCGAGTGACAAGAGGACTCACTTTGTGATCACCTCCTGTATAGCTTGTGAGGAGCTTCGGTGTTAGTCTCAGAAGGATATGGATTTTATAG
Organism: Mormoops blainvillei; assembly: GCA_004026545.1. Classification (NCBI taxonomy): domain Eukaryota; kingdom Metazoa; phylum Chordata; class Mammalia; order Chiroptera; family Mormoopidae; genus Mormoops; species Mormoops blainvillei. The sequence continues at coordinate 126,344 of PVJD01004721.1, read as the reverse complement.
TTCCAGTAGTCAGAAGGCCCTGGATCTTGCACTAAAAATCAAAAGGTTGGGACTCTTATGTTTTCAAGAAGATGCTACAAGGAGGAGGGGTGAGGAACCACTGCCTCCTTCCACTTCATTAAAGAAAAAGTGGTCCTTGTTTACTAAGAAGTTGAATGCTGGATCATTTTCCCTTTATAGAAGCATGAGAGGGAAGGGGACAAGGAAAAAGGAGAGGGAAGGCAAGACAGGGAGAAGAGGAAGACTGAATGGAGGACAGGCGCACAGATGCAAAAGCTGGACAACGTCCCCCAGCGAATTGGGCACCCTTCCATTACCATCCCCCACCCCCTACTCCCATTTTCCCAGGAGTAGCTGGTTCCTCTGTCTGAATCCCGTGAAAAGACAAATGAACACAAATTACCCCACAGACTCAGGAAAATGCTCAATTGCCCTCTGGTCCAAACCTGAGAGGAGGAACTAGTGCTTATGAATAGGCTGCATTTGATTCTGTTGATGTCCTGCTGAGACACATTCTCTCTTCCCCTAGGCAAGCAGTGGGGGCTGTAGCAACTGCTCTTTCAGCAGAAGGAAACAATTTCCCTCTCTGTTGGTCTTTTGTTCCTCTCCTCTGCGCATTTCCTCACTAACCTCATCATTGAGTCTGTCTATAAAAGGGCCTCAAATCTAATCTCACATGCAGGATGGGAAAGAAAGAAATGGCCAGAGCTGACCAGTGGGACATTCAGTGGATACTTCCTCAGCACGGCCTTTACTGCACGCTCTGGGTTGGGGGGCTTGGGCTGCGTGGGTCCTTCTGTCCATTTGACAGGTATGAAGGAGGAGAGTAACATGTTCAAATTTCCAGAAACGTCTCAGATTTGATGGTAACAATTGTGGTCACCTGGTCACCAAGTTCTCTTTTGTGATATTTGTCCCTGGGTGGGTGTATCCCCGAAATTGTTTCTGTAAATACTCCAGTTATGACCTGTAGAGAAAGTTCTTTTATCTCGCATCAAAACAAGAAGTATTTTTCACTTACTATATTATACTTTTTTCTTCAAAGAACCTGTTTTTGTGCTACATTCACTCTAGAGGAATTGATTATCTATTTAAAACTGTATATACAATTAAGGAAATTTACTTTAATTACCAGTTCAGATACCTGGTTTCATAATTAAAATTTACCTTTATCACAAATAAACTCATCTTCTGTAGCAAGTAAAATATTATTTATGAAACATAAGCATTATGCTTTTAGAAACCATTTTCTTTGCTACTGAGGACAAGAAATTCTATATTTTTTAAATCTTTGTAACTACCTGGTCCTTTACATTTTGAAGTTTAGAGGACTGCCAATATAATTCAGCAAGGCAGCTACACTATAGGTAACTTTTATTTAACATTTCTCCAAACAATTTTAAAACTAGGTCAACATTTGATGTAAAATAAATCTTCAAACTCAAGCACAAATGAAGCTTCTCAATCAGTCACCATCTGGCTACTAATCCTTTACTTGTCCCTTTAGTCAGGTGATAGAAAAACACTTCTTTACCGTACGATTTCCCTTTAGACAAACTTCTGGCATTTGTACCTGGCAGTCCAGTTGGGTTCATTCAGCACCCATTCAGCTCAGTGCCCTTTTCCCCTTACCAACAGGGGAGCTCTGATTACGTACTTCCAACAACATTTTTAGAAAGATGTTTTCCTAGCATTTTAGAGAAAGTTTAGCGCACAGCAGTAAGAAGTTTTATGATCTAAATTGGAAATTTAAGTAGCTATGTTTCCTTAATTGATACCGCCTGCTGTTGAAATTAGAGAAAACGAGATGCATGCCTGTGAAATTCTGATTCTCAGGAATTTGTTTCAGGAAACAGGCTTGTTTCAGGAAACAGACCTGTTTTGGTTTGCTTTAATATGAGAACCTGCTGGCTGGAATCAAACAGTTTCTCCTTATACTGGTACTTTGTATCGGTTCTTATAAGAAAGTAAACTAATAAGTAAGCAGTAAATACACATTTACAGGCTGTGAAAATTAATAATAAATCTCCCAAGTTAAAGAAGCCTTAGATCAAATATAAAATATATAATCTGAAAAACAATAATCTGTTTTGTCATGTTTATCCAATTTTGGGGACTTATCATTTTGGGGACTAACCATTTTGCTCTAGGACAAGTGACTACAGCAATAAAAATCAAATGACAAATAGAAAAAGAAATATATTTGAGTCCTATAGAAATCCTCATGCTTAATATTTTCCTTGCTTTCATTATCAATGTACTGCATATCCAAATTTCTTTATTACATATAAATATGCACATTGTCCCCCCCACCAAATGCCATACACTTAAAGCAAAGTAATGTCTGAGTCATAATATATAATTACATTTAAGCTAAATTGATATTAGTTCTTACCATTCTGGAGCCGCCCTGAATTTAAATAATGTTTGATAAATAGAAACCCTGGCCAACTAAGAGAGACTTATCATGCACTGTATTAAAGAAAAGCATATAGGGAGACTAACATCTGATTGTGCCTCCCCTCCCCTCAAAAAAAAAAAAAATCAAATGGAGGTTTTGATTTATCAGGTAAAGGTAAATGACATAAAGGAACACTTGTTACCTGAGAATAATTGTTACCTGGTACAGTCACCCCAAAATCCCTTGAAAACAGAAATGAAAATTGTGTTAATGAAAAACATTTACTTTGAATTATGTGTTAAGAAATAAAGCAAACATTTATTGTGTATATAACAAAATTTTGCTCTATTTTTTATAATGGCCTTTGAGTGTAATTTTGCTGTCAAATTTGTAAGATAAGCACTACTAATTCCTGTATTTTACTTTTAACTTTTGCCACGTAACCTTAGAAAGTACAGCTTTTGCCAAAAAATAATCCATTTCATACATTTTCAGAGGGTCATTATTAATGCTTTGGTATTCAAATTATTCCCTTTGGAAACACTTTTATCAGTCTTGCTGATGCACATTTTTAGTTAACTGATATAACTTAGATTCTCATCTCTGAGAAATTTTGATATGATTCAAGTCACTTTCCACACTAAATTTATGCAATGTTTAACAAGATTCACAAGTTTATTTTGTAATTACTTTGCCTTTCATTTCAATTTTATTGTTTGATATTTAAAATACGCAGCTATCCACATGAGAATTCCTGACAAAGGACTTGGTAAGATATGGGGTAAGTTACTTACAAGCAATAAGCCACAGAGGGATGCGTGAGTAGACGTGAAATATTTACAAATATTCAGTGAATTGGTCTGTGTTTTCAAGTTTTGCAACTGTGGAGACATGTATGATGTACACCACATATAACTGGCGATTTAAGAACTTTAAAAAGCCCACCAGAACATTAAACCTACTTTTTAAATTGATGATAACAGCTGTTATAAATATAAATTTTCCCAGCAGCTATATCAGGCAAGATTTATTTGACCTGCTTTTACTGCTCTTCATCTATTATTATAGTTTTTATAAAGCTCTATAGTTCTCATTTCTAGCTGGGTTTCTTTTGAGCTCTTTCTTTAGTTTTAAATTATAATTTAGCAAATGAAAATAATTTCAGTTCAGGATGCAAAAGAGCTAGTGATGATTAATTATGTGAGATTTTTCAAAATATTGTATACAATGTGGACCATTTTCTTCCATTCATGAAATTATCATTAGCTTATAAAACACTTTATGTTGTAATGTTAATTGACCAGGACATAATGATTTGAAAAAGATAAATAGTTGATCAACTTTAGGAAAATTAGCCAGCAACCAAGTGAAATTATTTTACTTTAATATAGAAAGAACAATATTCAGAAGCAAGTAATTTAAGCATTAGCTGTTTTTTTAAAAAACAAGCTAATGTAGAGGCTTGAGAACTAATGGGTTCGTCTCTCCAAAATCTACCTCCATACTTATATAATTTTTGAAAAATGGCTATCCATAGTAGTTACTTCTTCCAAAAGATTTAATACATAAGAAATAAAAGTTCATTTAAACATATTTAGGTTATAATTATGTCATAAGTGATGAGAAAGCAAAGCTCATTTGTGACTCACACCCCAAATGAAATAAAATCAAAGATCATGAGTTAACTCTAAAGGCCAGTTCCAGGTCAGTACATGGAATGAATGCATAGAGAGGGATTTATCCCCCTGCCCTTTGTTGCCTAAAATGCTAGGCTTATGTACCTGGCAGGTATTACTTGAAATTTATGGTTTAGTTTTATCTTGCTTTGTTAAAAAATATCTTTTATTCAGATCTTTACTCCAATCGTAACAATAATCACCGAGATGCAATTAGATATTAATGTTAATGGTACAGTCCCAAACACCAAGTCAAAACAAATGGGCATTAAATTTATTATTTTGTTTTGTTTTTTAATTTTTAAATAGAATTCAGACCTCTAGTTACTTGCCTTAAATTTAGTTTCCCTCCTTAACCAGCTCTTGTTTAGGATGCTATAGCGTAGAAATAAGATTGCTTATGGAGAATATAAATGAAAAGCTATACCATGTCAATTTTAGTTATGGTGACAATGAAAGTCTAATCTTGAAGCTTTTCTCAATGCACATGAGGTCGTTCCTGGTAATATTCTTCCAAGTGCTTTGTATTCTTTTTTTCCAATCATTTTTTATTTTCAATTATTGTTTTCTTCATACATTATTATATTAGTTTCAGGTGTACACCCCAGTGATTAAACATTATATAACTTAACAAGTAATCATCCAGATAAATCTCATACCCATCTAACACTGTCCATAGCTATTTGATTATTATTGACTATATAGCCTATGCTGTACTTTACATTCCAGTGACTGTAACAACCAATTTGAATTTCTCTCTTCATCTTTTTTGCCCATCCCCCAACCCCTCCCCTCCGGCAACCCTCAAAACCTTCTCTGTATCTATGATTCTGTTTTTATTCTTCTTGTTCATTTATTTTGTTTTTTAGATTCAATTGTTGATAGATATGTATTTATTGCCATTTTATTGTTCATATTTTTTATATTCTTTTTAAAGAAGGCCCTTTAACATTTCATATAATGCTGATTTGGTAGTGATAAACTCCTTTATCTTTTTCTTGTCTGAGAAACTCTTTATCTGTCCTTTGATTCTAAATGAGTGCTTTGGTCAGTAGAGTAGTCTTGGTTGTAGGTACTTGTTTTTCATCACTTTGAATATTTCTTGCCAATCCGTTCTGGCCTGCAAAATTTATTTTGAGAAATCAGCTGACAGTGTTATAACAGCTCCCCTGTAGGTAACTAACTGCTTTTCTTTTTCTGCTTTTAAGATTGTCTATTTGCCTTTAAACTTTTGAATTTTAATTATGATGTGTCTTGGTGTGGGCCTTTTTGGGTTCATCTTATTTGGGACCTATGCTAACAGAGCCATTGTTCCTGGGCTGAGCCCTTCTCCCACAGAGCTAGAAGGCAGGGCCCACAGCTAAGACTCAATCAACCTGGCTCACACTGTTTATCCCACCCTGGTGATTTCCTAAGGCCCTGCTCCATCACTTCTGGGCCCACCCAAGCTGTTTCCAGTGGCTGTTCCATATGAATGGCTTGTCTTGGCTTATGCTTCATATTTTTCTAAATTCTCTCAAATGAGCAGCATCTGGCCTCAGAGAGGCCCATACCTCTCGCTAAGTGGCTTCAGGCCTGGCACCAGCAGCAGCTGGCCTTGGTTCAATGCTTGGCCTCGCCTGGGCACCTCCACGCCCAGCACAAGTAGCAGACATCTGCAGATCACTTTTCAGCTTATGCTAGGTGGTCCAGGCAGAACATGGCAGTGGGGAGGGTGGGGGGCTGACCTTGGTCCACACCTTCCAGGAGGCCCCAGAACCAGTGCAGCCAGTGGACAGCTTCAGGTCACATCAAAGCACCACCACTCAACCACCTCCACAAGTGACATTCAAGGCACGAACTCAGCTGGCACCAGAACCCTGGTGAAGTAAGTCCTGCTCTGTGAGTTTGGCCCCTGCACATGTGATCCTCTACAGTGGTCAGAGGACAGTGGTGAATGGTCTTAGCCAGTCCTTGCAGCTAATCGGCCTGGGTAAATCCCTCCCATTGACATGCCAACAGCAATCAAGCCTCAACTACAAGAGGAGGGTGTACCTTGAGTACCCAGCTTGGGTGATAGGGGAGACTGTGCCACTGGACCCTATAGGACACCTACTGTATTAGGTCACTCTACCAAACGCTTTGTGTTCTTAATTAGCAAGTCATGAGTGAGGAATATGACCCCCAAGGGACTCAGGAGACACTGTGGAGGTATCGTTTCAAGTTTTGATTAATCTACAAAAATTACCAACTAGGCATTTTTGTCATATAAGAACAAAACTTTATATATATAACTTAGAGACTTCCAGTTATTTTTAGCAAAATCCTATTTCAAAGCTTGGATTTTTAGGTTAGCTTCAGAGTATTGATAATTTAGAGGTTGCTGCTAAGGAGAAGCAAGCATTTGCATAGTAATATCAATTATATTGTGCACAGTAATAGCAATCAGGGGGGAAGAAATTATTGTCAGAGCACATAATTTTGAGCTGGCTGTAAAGAGGACATTTTGCTGCCTTTTTACAGTCCATTGATTTAAGGTTAGAATGTAAAACAAAGAACTTTTCAGATCTAAAATTCTGATACTCAGAAGTGATACTCAGTTTCACTTTCATCTTTGACCTTACAAAAACTTTGCCATACATCAAATAAATGCAAAAAAATTTTAAAGACCTCTAGCAAATTTTAAGTGTAAAGCATTCTAAAACGATGGCTCTGCCGAGGAGGGGAGGCAGGGTCAGAGTTTATTCATTTTGGAACATGCACTGACAGATTGATGTGCTTGCTAATCTAGAAGCCTTACATAGAAAAGCTTGTCAGTATTACACTGCCAGGTGAAAAGTTTAATGCATTGGGTTTTTATAAAATATATACAATTACTTTCTAATAAGGACTCTAAAGGAAATTTGGCACTCAGAGTTCATGTAAACATATAATTAATTTTGGTGGGGAGTCTCTGACATAAGTGAAAAAGGATGAAAATACCTATTGTTATATCACTCTTTAAAAGAATAGTTCTTTGATTACATCATCAGATTCAAAATAAATATGAAAAGAGTCCCCAGCTGTTTATAGTCTAACTCTTGATTATGAGTTTAAGTCGTAAGATGAATGACAATTAACCTGCCTAAACAAAGATACTAAACAAGAAGTTAAAGGAGAATGGTTTTAGGAAGCCCCTTAAAAACAGCATTTAGGCAGTGGCTTGAGGTTTCATCACAAGAGCCAGAAATATAGGCCAGGCAGGAAAGCTGAGATTCTGTGACTTGGGTTTATGGAAAGTAAGCTTATTGTCATTAAAGTTTCCTGGAAATTGAAATAGCATATGGTTCCCAGAGTTCAAAAAAATATATTGGCCAACTGACTCTCAATGAGAAATTTTTGCAGTTTGGCTCTATTAGAGGTATTTTAAATATGACTTTCAGGGAAATAACACCATGTTCTAGCCACAGCCCCAAAAATGCTGAGTGTAATTTCCCCTTGAGACCATTGGAAATAATGAATGGAAGTATTTATGAAATCAAAATTTATATTGAATAGTTTTTTTCTTTCTTTTTAAAGTGAAGGTACAATAATTTACTAAGTTTGTGATCACAGAGTCACTTAGGTAATTTTGCCACAGTGAACTATTAGGAACTTATGGTTATTTTCTTTCCTTCCTTACTAACTTATTATTTCATTATTAGAAAATTAAGTTCATTGTCATTTGTTTTGAGCTGAGAAAATGCAGAAAGGGACAAAGAAGAAAATACAAATCATTTCTAATCTTTTTTAAAGACATAAATATTTTGATATATTTTTTAAAAATCTTTTGTTCAATGCATTTGAAGGAAAACAATTTGCATTCCAGCACTACTCATTTCATTGTCTGATGAATGGCTGGGAAATCGGGAAAAAAAAAAGGAATTACCCCTATTTTAAACATAATTTATGATCTACCTTACCCCCAGCTCGCGGATTCTTATTCCTTAGAGATTTAACTCCTGGCTCGCCTTCCTTTTCTCCACTACGACTCCTCTCACTGCTCTTGGTGAGTAGATTCCCTTGTGTTTTACTCGTTCATCTGTCCTTGCTTCCACTGATCTTTTCCTGTCCTATCAGCCATTCCTCCCCATGGTCACCCCCTAGATCTTGCCAGTTTCAAGCACCACACCTCTGACCACCACCCTCTACCCACTTCTCCAATTCTTCTACGGCATCACGTCTGCACCAGTTAGTGTTTACTTAGCCTTTTGTCCTGGTTCAATGAATGACCTTTTTGTCTTAGCTCCAGCCTCACTGTGTCGCATTCTCTGTCTCTAACTCAAGAACATTGTTCTAGCAAATCCCTCTCCACTCCTTTAGTCATCATTTTTCCCCTCTCTGGAACCACTTACCCATTAGCAAACAACAATGTTCTATGTCTCATTATAAAAATAAAACATACAAAAATTTGTTTTATCACTTTCTTCTCACTTCAGCCACAACTTAGTTCATTTCTTTACTGGGAGAGAAAAAGGGTTGTCTGTAATTTTTTTTTTTATAAAGCATTCTTTAATTTCTAGTCTCCCTTACTCTCCCGACCCTGCCCATATAATCATCCTCATTTGAACTCAACCTTTATGTTGTCAATCCAGTGGCCAATTCCCAACTTGACCTTACCTAACAACCTGTAGCACGGTGTTCCTTTCTTTCTTCCCCAAAGAGTTTTATTTGGCCTAGAGGATACCACACTCCCTTGTTTTTCTTCTTCTCTGGCCATTATTTTTCTATCTCCTTTATCTATCCTTCCTCAGCTCCCTGACCTCTTAATGTTGGAGTGTCCCTGCACAATTTTTTAAAATTATTTTTTCTTCACACATTCGCTGTTTGAGAGCTGTTATCTAGTCTTAAGGCTTTTAATGCCCATCTACCAGCTAGTTAATCCGACATGTAGCGTTTGCCACCCATGCTGACTCTAGATCCATACACCCAAGTACTTCCCCCATATCACCTGCTGGTTGTCTAAATGGGTATCTGAAATGTGACATTGAAAAAATCAGGATCATAATTTCTCTTCCTCTAGCAACACCCACAAAACCCTACTCCTCCATAATGGGCAGCTCCCTCTTCCATTTGCTTTGACCAAAACCTTTGGAGACATTCTTCACTCTTCTCAGTCTGTCAGTAAAGTGGTACAAGTTTTTACTCTACCTTCAAAATAAAAATCAAATCTCACTATGTCTCCCAACCTCTACTGCTAATGCATTTTCCAGATCCACAGCTACCTTTTCTCTTATCTATTTTATTGCAAGGGCACCATCTGGTTTTGTCTGTTGCCTCCCTTTGATCTATTTCTAACAGAGCCACAAGAGTAATGTTGTTTAAAAGTAGGTTAGATTATATTACATAGCTAGGTTGGTAAAATCCATCAGTGGCTTTCCATATCATGAGACTAAAAACTAATATCTCTATGAATCACCCACACACTCTGCACAATATTATCTCCTCTGGGCTCCACACTGTTCTGTGACCCTACCTTTCTCTTGTCCACTCCTCACCACCCACGCCAGCTTCCTTACTACTGCTCCGTCATTTCAAGCAGAACCCCAACTCAAGGTCTTTGTACTTGTCTTCCTCTCTGTCTGAAACCCTCTTTTCCTGGACCTTCACTTTAATTTCTCCTTCCCTTTCTTTAGATCTTTACTCAAATGTCACCATCTGGGTGAAGTCAGACCTAGCCACCTCATCGCTAATCGCACATATGCTGAATTTCATACTCCTCCTCTTGCTTTATATTTCCTCAGAGCACTCATCACCTAACATATGTTTATTATTTATCTTATTTATTATCTTTTTACCCACTAAAAATGAACTTTTAAAGAATGGTATTTGTGTCATTTTGGTTCCTATTATAATACTAGTGCCTAGAAGAAGAACTGTCTTAATAGAAACTCATTGCATATTTGTTGAATGATGGCTAGAAAGGTACCACCAGGATTGCAGCAGAATATAATCTGGCCTAGTTCTTAATCAAAATTTAATTCTTTCCCTGGCCAGTGTGGCTCAGTTCGTTGGAGCATCATCCCATAAACCAAAAGGTGAAGAGTTCAATTCCCAGTCAGGGCTCATGCCTCGGTTATGGGTTTGGTCCCTGGTTGGGGCACATATAGGATGCAAATGATTGATGTTTCTCTCACTTCCATGTTTCTCTCTGTCTCTGTCTCTCTGTCTTCTCTCCCTTCTCTTTCTGGAATTAAAAAATATATAACTATCTTAGAGGGGTTTCTGATAAAGTGTAACAGGAAAAGAAATAAATGGGAAATCCAAAGCACTCAATGAAGGAGGAGTTAAAACTGAATCATTCTTGGAATTCAAATGGGGAGTCTGCCAAAGATGATATTTGACCCAGAGCTAGGCAAGCATAACAGCACAAAACCTATCATGTGTGAATCAAGTTATGCACAATGATTTATTGTAATACATTCCTTTGCGTTCATTCCCAGAGTAATGTAGCCAAGGAAATGGTTTTTCATGTGGGTAGGTAAGAATTCAGATCTCTAATGGAAAACAATTATTTTAATATTTTTACAATTTCATTGCTTACAATATACAGCATATGTATGAATGACTTACAGAGTGCTTTGCACAGAATTATTTATCATGGGGTAGAGCTTAGCATATAATCATGATCGTAGGAAAGCATGGACTGCTTTACGGAAAAACAGGGAGAAGTCATATTTTGTCATAGGCTAGATCAATACAAAAAGTCAGGGCGGTTGACAAATTAGTGGCAATCAGAGCCTCGGAACAAGAGCAACACAAAAGATGAAGACGTGTTAGAAAAGACGTGTGTGTGTGTATATATCCGTACTTTCTATATTTAGACATGTTAGAAAAGACATATACTTAGACAAAATTTTTTAAAGTTTTCATCTGGTAAAAAGTTAATTTGCAGACCAGAAAGTTCAAGAAAATGTTAGCTCGAGGAAGGAATTTCTGTATTTTAATTACACATAGAAAATATATTTGTGATGATTAACACATTGTGAGACATCTGTAAAATCTGCACTAAGTACAGGGAGCCCTCTGGTGATTTACAGTTGAAGTAGATGCAGACAAATTGAAAGGAGAAGCAGATATCAAAGCCATGGAGTATAAAGAGAGGTATCATATCAATATAACTGCAATAATTGTCTGAAAGAGGAAAGCCGTTTTAGCTAAGTCTTCAGAAAATCATACAAGGGTTTTAAAGACTGGTTCGGAACAAAACAAACAATATATATGAGAGTATTTACTTGTGAAAAATATTGAACATGTAGCAATGGCACTGAAAGAAAAACTGTTCACTTCCAATTTCGCCTCTATTTTTAAGGACAGTTGTTTTCAATAGCAAAATATAAGACAACCATAGCTAAAGTGATCAGAAAGCTCAGAAAAATGAAATAAGGTATTATTCTAGCTTTAGGGGAGTAGAATTACTGGGAAGAGTTATCACAATGATAACAGATTTGGGAGAAATTTTTGCCTAATTTCAAAACTTTTACTTTGAGCAGACCTAGAGAGAAGGCTCCCATAAAGCAAATAATACTATCGGGGTTCTCCTCCTTTTGTCCACTTCCTAAGCCTTCCAATCTTAGGTGAATAGCATTTCATATAAATTGAAGGTGTCTTGATACCTAGAGCCATCCTGTCAACATTTCTAATTTTGCTTCTTTGTAAGAAAGCATATTTTCCATTACAGTATTTAACTCACCAAATCATTCCAGCAATTGTTATAAAACTATATGTATTGTCCTCGTTTAGTTTAGGTGGATGTTATTCTTTTTTTTACCCGAGAGTGAGATTTCTCTTCTGTGCGGACGTTCAGCCCGGGAGCAACAGGAAGCAGTGCTCCCCACTGCTGTTGCAGGACGGTGCTTGTGCACAGATAGCAGAGCTCCCCCTGGGCTGGCGATCATCTTTTCCAGACTGTATAAACTCGAGGATCCTTTGATTTTCCCAGGGAAAAAATTAGGAAGTGGGAGCTAGAGCATGTGAAAGATGCTTTTGGCCTCTGAGGAATGTGAGTGCTGGAGCTGGTATTCATTTGAGTTGCAAGAGAACTGAGATGTGAAATAGTGCGCTCCCCAAACTAAAAAGCCATTAATAGCTTTAACATTTGTAGTGGTTGAATATTTGCCATATCTTTCTTATTCATCCAAAGTTTTATAATATTGAACTAAAGCATGAGATTACCATTTGTGCCCCAAACTTAAGTTTTCTACTCAGACTTAAAAAAAAAGTCATATTCTAGCTTTATTTAAATTATCTCTGTTATTTCAACATGATTTCATATTTTGTAATTTGGCGCTCAGAATAAACCATGTGAATGGCTCAAGTTACTGAGCTTCATTCACAGTGACAGTTTGTTTTGTAAAGCTTTAAAAAAAATCCTCACCAGAGGACATGCTTGTTGACTTTAGAGAGAGGGGAAGAGAGAGAGAGAGAGGGAGAGAGAGAAACTTCACTGTGAGAGGCATCCATCAGTTGCCTTCTGTATGTGCCCAACCCCAAGGGGGATCAAACCCCCAATCTAGGCATGTGCCCAGATTGGGAGTCGAACCTGCGACCTTCTGATTTATGGGACTCTCCAACCAACAGCCACACTAGCCAGGACTGTTTTGTAAAGCTTTATATCACTCAACTAAAGTTTTAACCTTAGATAACTTTTTATTCACCCTTTAAGTTCACCTTATTATTTTCTTATTTTCAAGAAAATTTCAAACTGAAAAATAGCTCTTATACTTGGTATATCTTTCTTAATAATAACTATAGATATCTGTTTTGGTATATTGTTTGGCTCAGTTGTTTAAAAATATCTGGTAGTGTAATCACTGTCCTAAGATAGTTCACTAAATTAAAGTCAGGTTTTTTGTTTTTTTGTTTTTTAATATAGTGAATGCGATTAGTCATTGTCACCTGATTAAAGTCTCCATATGCTGTTTATGTGTGCTGTTGTAAGGTATACATTTCAAAAACTAATAAAGATTATAAATCTGATAGAATGTTGGTTAGTGAATTAAAGAATGCAAGGGTGTAAATCCAAATTTAGTTAGCAGATACTCTTGAAGTGACTGATTATTGCTAATGGGTGTACCTTATCACCTAAACTAGGGGGGAGTTAAAAGGAAAGTATGAGAAACGTCCTCTGCTGATAATTTCTCGTCTTTTAGAAAGTAATAGGATCCTTGGCAGTTGTTCAGACAGCATTTAATTATTGGCTTAAAATGATAATATGTTTGTGATCATCAACTGGACCTGAACAAAAAATTATAATTTATTAAGCTTATTAAGAAAAAGTAATTGATAAAGCGTAATTAGCCAGTGAAATTGTAATTGCACGTTTTCTGAAGGTCTTAGAAAAAAAATAAACTAAGAAAAGATAAGGTCCTGCTCATTGTGGAATAGCTGGGGAGGGGAGGGATCAGTCAGAAGTGGGTTCTGCTAAAAAGGACCAGAGTACAAGTGGGGACCATGAAGGTCCAAGCCCTGAACCCAGGCAGAAGGTGCACCATTGGCTGCATGACTTCCCTTCAGGATGACAACCCAAGTCCCAGGTACATGCTACTGTGGCTCTCCCCATATGCCAAAGCTGAGATTTTCCAAGCTGAGTAGAGTGTCCAGCAAGAGCTATTAACATAGCATCTGTTCTAATCTACATGCACACAACACTGTGGTGATTGTGAGAGGAAGTGGGTAGAAGGGGACTAAATGATAATGGAAAAAATACAAGAAAAATTTTAAAAATCTGTATTTTTAAAATTAAAATACACTAAAAATTAAATAACTAAGGAGATATATATATTCTTGATTATCTTCTGATGGAAACAGTGCTGTTAATCCAACCAGGTAATATGAATCACTAATTTCCATGGATTGGTCTGATTGAAATTAGAGTATTAAAGGGTTTTTCTTACATTTTAATAGAAATGAATCATGAGGAACCAATCCTTGTACAACCAAGTTTCTAGAGTTGACACCCTTTTAACTTTACTTTTATTTTATTTTATTTTATTTTATTTTATTTTATTTTATTTTATTTTATTTTATTTATACTGAAGCCAGTGCCAGGGAAATGACATTAATTAAAAATGAATTAAGGAAGAAGCACCTATGAGGGTGCAAATAAGAACTTCTTGATTCTCCTATAGGCAATGAGACAGAAAAACAGGAGACTGTAGGTGAGAGAAAGGACAGAGCATTTGTTCCAGCCCTCGGGGGAAAAAAAAGCCTCTTGTATTTTTGTCCATCCTTTCAAGCTTTGTGTAAATTGAACCATATTTCATTTTTGCATATTTTCACAAATCACCTACAGTTATAGCAACTTTCCTTATTTCCCTAAATGGACATCTTCACATATATCATGCTCTGGCAATAAAGACTCACAACCAAACTAAAAATTCCAACTCCTGAAAATGCAGTGTTTAAATTAAATTAACAAGGACAAGTTTAAAAAATAACTAGATTCCCAAACCATACTGAAAAGATAAGTAGCAGAAGAAGAATAGAATTTGACTACAGAACTACAGTGTTCCTTTTGGACATTCTGTTCTTTGGAAGGATACCAGAGCATCCTTGAGAGGATACTAATCAGAAGCACATTTCCTTTTTTTATGTACAGCCATAATAGATGACTTGAGATCATTAAAATAACACAGCTTCATGAGAAAGACCATATAATCGATAGAGATTGCTGGCAAAAATGAAAATAGGGGTTTAAGCTCTAATGACACTTTGCATTGAAAATGCTGATACACTTGGCAATTATTGATGGTCCTTCTACTTGGAATCTGTTAAACCTTTCCCAACTCTAACTACAGGGTATTCAGAAAAAAAAAAAAAAAATTCATGTCAAGGGCAAAGAGCTGTTAAAAGTAGTCCTGAACAGTGAAAGAAGTTATCATCCAAAAACAAAGTGAGAAGTGAAGTAATGAACAATAGACCCTATATTTATAGGGGCTAAAGTGATGATATTGAAAAGAACACATTATGAGATATAGAGGCAAATCCATGGTAATTCTAACTTCAGTATGACCCTAACCATGCCCAACTGAAGGGTTAGATATCGTGGAGTGAAACAAGACATTCTCACTTTATGCTACCTGAATCCTTGACTCACAGAATCTATGAACATAATAAAATGGATGTTATTTCACATGCGAAGTTTGGGATTATTTGTTGCACAACACTAGCTAACCGGAATACTAGGTTGACTCTTCTCCCGTAGTTTTCCAGGATTCTTATTCATTCTCCAACCTCAATGATTCTGTCACATGATCAGATTTTTCATTCACATTGTGCACATATCAAATGACCAACCATTGCTTACTAGTAACCCCTGGTAATGGCAGAGACACACCGTTAGTCTCCCTGTAGTCCCACCAGGAACGTCTTGGTTCCCGAAGAAGCTCCTTCTAGACATTTTAGTCCAGCCAGTTCCCCAACCGCTGTGACAGCATGAATATTTATTGTTACTTATTTTTTAGGTACAATATTTAATTCTGTCTTACACATTTCCTTCCTCCAAAAACTAATTTATCAAATTATGAAACTAACACTTGTAGAAAACTCCCTTGTCAGGCACTGTTCTTGGCCTTCTAAGAACTTGTACGCTAAAGCGTGACTCACAGGTGTGAGACCGACATCGTAGTCTGAAGGTGCTTGCTGCCTGCTCCTTCTCCCTCTGTTTATCTCTCACAGGCACTGCCTTTAATTAATCTCTTGCAATTCTAACTCCATCTTGGCATCTACTTCTTAGAAGACCTGAAATACACAAATGCCCGTCCCAACCTTGTATGTCTGATAAGCCTCATTCATTACAAGTAAAAGGGAACAACTGAGGAGTAATGCAGTCTTGGTAGAGATAAAGGAAAGTGAGGTAGTGCATTCTCCATCCTTCATCCATTGTGGGAGACAGAGATGATACTTGTATAAGGGAGCTAATAGTTGAATTGGATTTTCTACTGTGACTAAGCTTATACATGAAGTAATTATGGCCAGATCTATAAACACTTAAGCTCTTGTCATGGGGAGTGAGTTAAGACCAAATCCTGGATATATCTCACAATGATGCACTGAATATAGCCTTTCCAGGTTTTCCCTATGAGGCATTTAAATTACTCATCACCCACTGAGACCACTAACATCTCAAATAAGGATGCCATTATTTCTACCTATATTTCAGGATTAGAAGCTTGGGTTTCAAACAATTCATCTGTGTGTTACAATGAAAGACTGTCTACTTGCATTACTATTTCAATTGTTTATCTAGTGACTCTGCTAGACTACCATTTCCTTGAAAAAATGGAAAGGAATCTGGCACTTTTCTACAATATTACAATGACTGACACATAGTACATTCTTGACACATCTAAGTTGAGTGAAAGTGTTTCATTATTTGACTTCTTAACATGTAAACTCTCTTTTTGCTGGGTTGAATTTTCCTAAGGTAATTTTGACCTTGCTGCCACAGACATGTACAAGTGGGGATTTGAGTTAAGAATAAAAGAAGAACCCTGGTCAGGTGGCTCAGTTGGTTGGAAAATTATCCTGTATACCAAAAGGTTGCAGGTTTGATCCCTGGTCAGAGCGCGTACAAGAGGCAATTGATCAATGTTTCTCTCCCAACTCCCTTCTCTCTCTCTCTTTTTCTAAAATCAGTAAACATATCCTAGGGTGAAGATTTTTTTGAAAAAAGAAGAAAAACAACAACAAAAAGCTTAATGTGATATTTAAGACATTACATTGCTGAATGATTTCTGTGGTAATGTAACTATTATTGTCAAAATATATTGAGGAAAAATAAGTATGAACAAAGATGATGTTTAGATTTAGAACATTACTTATTAGCTACACTTCCCCAATTATTGAAAATTAGCATAAGTACCTCTGCCAATACAACACAAAAGGTATTCTTTCCTCATTAATTGTTGAGACATCAATTTCTTGGCATTTGGAACCACTTATAATATTATCATTTAAAAAATAAAACTTAAAAGAGGAAAATAACATTTAAAGCTTCAGTTTTTGGTTGATTTTCTCAGAGGGCAAAATTCTTGAACATACAGTGACTTGATTATATAAATTTATGGTTGGTCTCTATGATGTTATATATCTATTAGTTGTACATTTTCCTTTTATAGGAAAAGTGAATGTCAAATTTAGAAATAATTCAATATATAAAATACTAGGTAAAAAGCTAAATAAGAATTTTATCTAGGGATGGTGAAAAATGAAATCATGTGTCTTCTCTCTCTATAGGAATTTAAATATACCTAAGGTTGTCATCTGCTTACGGGAACATCTTAGGTGAAATGCAGGGGCCCTCCCGTGGAAAATGCTGAGACCATGTGTCTTGGGGATGTAGTATCTTTGGGCAGGGTCCTTCTAGGAACAAGATTAGCTGTATAGCTCAATCTGTCTGTAGAAGTCTCAAAACTGAGAATTTTAAAAATCTCATATTCAATTTTGTGTAACCTAGGGTCAAAAAAAGTCTAGGTTTTGCTATTTTATTCTTAATCCCTCATAACAAACCCTTTCTGCTTTTTTATACCTAGTCTTTCCTTTTTCCTGCAGAGAATTGGGTATGATTTTTTTTGTGTCCACAGATCCCTAAAGCTGCCCTCAGATCATTTGTTTCAATATTGGTCAGGAATTTGGGGCTGTGGTGAGAGAACTTTCTTCGCCCACCACCACCACTGTAGTGACTACTGGACAATATACAGAGAGCTCACCTATCTTACGGCTAAATTACTTCCTTTAGAACATCTCATGATTTTTCTAAACAAAGGCTAGAGAAATGCAGGTAATTATCATCTGGGATTAAGAGCCTCACACTCACCGGGAAGAAATGGGTGCCAGCATCTCCTGTCCATCATGGGTGTTGAGCCCTGATTGCGGGACAGGTCAGTGCCCCGGGGGAAGGAAGGCACCCCCAGGACACCAGAAGCTCTAGATTCTGCAGGTGGGATGGGGTTTGTTAGCAGATACCTGTATGTGAGTGCTTTCCAGAGGTCAGTCACCAGTGTGGTGGACCAACTTTTATAGCTCCTTGCTCTCTGCAATATTTTTCTTATTTTTAATTATTGAAACTTGGTATGCATACTTATTTTGTATTCTGTTTGATAATTACAGTATTTTAAGTCTTCATGGATCTGCATTTTTAATCATTATAATCTTTGTTTCTGTAAGATTTTTATTTTCTAATTTATTGTTTTGGGTACTCTCTCATTAGGTGTTTATTTTGTTGATTTTCCACTTATGTTTCTAAAAATATTAAACATACTGGGTTTTATAGCTTGTGTTTGGTAATTATAATATCTAAAGTATTTAAAGTTTAATTTATGTTGGTTAATGTACTCTATCTTATGGTGACTCTTTTTATTTTTTTTAAATTCAATGATTGAAAGGGTTTTGGGGGGTAAGGGCCATTTCAGGTGGTAATTCTATGAGACCTAAAATAAGAAGATTGTCTTTTTTTCCCCCCAGGCACATGGGTGCTTTCTCTATACAGGATAGTTGATTTAAATTAATTAATTTATTGATTTGGGATTTTTAAAACATGTGGGTAGTAAGCCTTTAAATGCCATTCCTGCATGCGATCTAACTTTCAGATAGAAATTCCCAGGAGAGAACAGTTTATTTCACTCTACTCATAGCCAACGTAGGGATCAACATATTTGTTGCTATCTTCTGTGGTAGAGGTTGGTTATTTTTCTAGGGTACTGTTTTTACTGAGGGTAAACCTCTTCAGGGTACATACTTTAAGGGTTTGTTCAGAATCTCTACCAGCTTTTTACAAATAAAGCTTTGTTAGCAAGCATCAGTAAACGCCTTTAGGTGCTGATGTTTTCAGTGATTTCTGTTTACTCTGTGGTCTGTTGAGTGTTCCTTTCTTCTTTTTTTCTTAGATTATACTTTAATTAGACATTTTAAATATTTTCACTAGCATATTTAAGTGTTTGGAAACATGAACATCTTCAAGGTTTGTAGAATATTCCTCGAGAGAGAAGTCTTGTGTTAGACATGTTATTTTATTTTATTTTTCTTCAGAGAAGACAAATTACTTAAGGATTTAAAGGATTTAGGATCGAATCCTTTATTAGAATCTGTTAGTGTTGCCCTGATCTCAGGAATTCATATACATTTAAAATCTAAGTTTCTTTTTCAACTAAGTTACATAATTAATACAAATCTGACAGTGCTGTGGGTAGGGTATATGAGGTAGTGAGTATTAACATAGTTTTCAAAACCATGATGTTTTATTCATACATTAGATGTTATTGTTGCAGAACAGCCAATGCTATTACAGAACAGTCAGGCCCCGCTTACATCATCATCATCATCATCATCATCATCATCATTGCTATTTTGAGCATGCCTCAATTAGGTTCTCTAAACCAAAAAAATAGATCTGTCGCTGATACATAATTGTACATTTATAATGTTTCTGACACAGAAAAAGAAAAGTGTTGCTCCATGGGCCTTATGAAAATCAGTAATGTTTTCTTGTCTATTCTGTCTGTTTTGGAGAATAAAACTAAACAAGACAAAACACACATCTACAATTACAATGACAACTTATTTGTATTTGTTTATCACTTAACAAGTGATATCACTTGTTAAGTGATAAACAAAATCAAATAAAACCAACAAAAAATTATCTTATTACAAAGTCAAAGTAAAACACAAATGTAGACTTTCTCAATATGAATGTTATTTGTTGAGTTCCAGCCAAGATGGAGGCATAGGTAGATATACTTTTCTTCCTCTCACAACCAAAAGAAGGATAATGACAAATTTAAATGCAAAAAACAACCTGGACTGCCAGAAAATCAAACTGTATGGAAGTCCAACAACCAACGAGTTAAAAAAGAAACATTCATCCAGACTGGTAGGAGGGACAGAGGTGGGCAACAGGGGCAGAGAAGAGGTGAGGCCAGGTGGCAGCTGGGAGGCCAGATAGTTTCATTTTCGCGTGTGGATAAACCAAGAGGAACAACTGGGGAGAGAGACAGACCGCACAACACAGGGTTCCAGTGTGGGAAATTAAAGCCTCAAAACCTCTGGCTGTAAAAACCTCTGGGGGTTGTGGCAGCAGGAGAAACTGCCAGTCTCATAGGATAGTCCACTGGAGGGGCCCACGAAGTCCTAGAACATACACAAGCCTACCCACCTGGGAATCAGCACCAGGGCAGCACCTCAAAGAACTCAATTCATTTTGTGGGAAGTGGGTGAGGTGACTGAAAGTGGGACGAGAGCCAAGCATGTGGCATTGTTCCCTCTCTGACCCCTTTCCCACATACAGTGCCACAATGCAGGGAAGTGGGTTGCCCTGCCCCTGTGAATACCTAAGCCACCGCCCCTTACAATGTAACTGGTGACCAAGACAAAGAACTGTGGCCCAAATGAAGAACAGATCAAAACTCCAGAAAAAGAACTAAGTGACAAGGAGATAGCCAACCTCTCTGATGCAGAGTTCAAAACACTGGTAATCAGGATGCTCACTGAAATGGTTGAGTATGGCCACAAAATAAAGAAGTAAAGGCTATACAAAGTGAAATAAAGAAAAATATACAGGGAACCAATAGCGAAGGGAAGGAAACCAGGACTCAGATCAACAATTTGGAACAAAAGGAAGAAATAAACAGAGTCATGAGTTCAGAGTCATGAAAAGCAAGGAGTCATGAAATCCAAGGTTACTCGATCCCGCAAAGCTATCATTTAGAATGGAAGGGCAGATAAAGTGCTTCCCAGATAAAGTAAAGTTAAAGGAGTTTATCATCACCAAGCCCTTATTATATGAAATGTTAAAGGGACTTATCTAAGAAAAAGAAGAAAATCAAAGCTATGAACAGTAAAATGACAACAAACTCAGAACTATCAACAACTGAACATAAAAAACAAAAACTAAGCAAACAACTAGTACAGGAACAGAATCTCAGAAATGGAGATCACATGGAGGGTTATCAGTGGGGAAGGGGAAGATGGAGAATGGGGGAAAAGGTACAGGAAATTAGAAGCATCCTTGGTAGGTACAAAATAGACAGGGGGAGGTTAAGAATAGTATAGGAAAGGAAGAAACCAAAGAACTTGTATGTACGACCCCTAACATGAACTAAGGGAGGGATTGCTGGAGGGAATGGGGGTTCTGGGCAGAGGGGGACAAAGGGGAGAAAAAAATGGAACAACTGTAAAAGCATAACCAATAAAATATAATTAAAAATGTTATTTGTTAAGCAAGTTAGAATTAAACTCCCATAAAGTGTTTAATAAACAACATATTCAAATACTATCTGAATATTATGGTATATAATTCCATTTATTTACACAACTCGTAAAACTTTTAATAATACTTTTAAAATTAAAAAAAATTCAATTACAGTTGTCCCCTTTTTTTCCCCATTTCTCTCCTCTACTCTGCCCAGCCCCCCTCTCCTACATTCAATCCTCCCTCCCATTGTCCTTGTCCATGGGTCCTTTATACATGTTCCTTGACTTGACCCTTCCTCTTCTGTCCCCTGTAATCCCCCCTGCCCCACCTCCCCTCTGGTCACAGTCAGGTTGTTCTTTATTTCCATCTAGTCTGTCTTTTCCTTATTTCCTGCAATGGGTTTACATGTAATTTTAAATTGTAATCATTTATATAATTTACATGATGAATTGTGCTTTTGTGCTACATTATTTATTTGCCTAAAACATGTTATTACTTCACCTTCTGGAAAGGGCAATACAAGAAGACAGCCTTCTTTCTTAACCATAAATTGTTTAAAGTTTATTTAGGTCACAAATATGTCTCATTTTATGATAACACAATTACAGTTACAGCTTCTGTGGGAAATATTGTTTTAATAATACATGTCTATATTTTGGTTAGTTGTTTGGTAAAGCAGCAAAGCATTTAATATCAATGTCAGAAGGAATATGATCAATTTAGTTCAGTAAGAATTTTTACTGATTAAATTAGTTGAGAGAATTTGAGATGGAGAAAATAGGACTTGCTTCCAAAGAGCAAATTTAAACCAACAAGTCATTCTGAATCAGAATTCAACTTGTAACACACTGGAAAAGTTTTTATTTACCAAGTTTTAGAAATATATTTTAAAATTTCTTCCTTTTCTTAAACACTGATAAAAATCGCTAACAATTCTTTCAGGTATACTTCTAAGCACATAATAAGGTTTACATACTTAAATAGCCCAGTAGCCCTGTGTATTTCCTAAGCTGAGGAAGCAAAGAATACAGTGTGAATAACGTGCACAAGGTCACTCAGGTAATAGAGGGCTAAGTCAATTTGAACAGGGCTTGGCTCTAGAGTCTCTATATTGCCTCGAACCATCTTTCAAAAGCTTATTTAACAGTTTGTGTTCCTATTGATGAAGTATGCTTCACTTTTCTGGAATGATTAATTTTTTTTTATATATTTAGATTTTTAAAGAATGCTTGATAGCTCAAATTAATTTCTATCGCTGTAACTCCAGTAAACATAATAAGGTGAAATGGAGAATTTAACGCAACCTAGAGGATCACATTTTTGTGTATGGGGGCAACTGGGGAGCATGTTGTTACCAAGAACAAGTTTCTGAATTTTCCATCTATTCTTCAGTGTCACAATTCTGTTTCTAACGTCTCCCCAGATGCATTGACCAAGACAGGCTTAATATTGCCCTCGATATCACTGAATTTCAGACAGACCTCATTTAGGCTGTAGACCTTTGACCTCCTTTTCTAGGAACCTTTACTAAAAGAAACTTTCCTTTGAAAATTCTTTCTCTGCCTCTTTGAGATGTAAATATTCTCCCAGGCTACTGACAGTTTTACGAGCCAGGAGTGTCCTTCTGGAGTACCTCAGAGACCTCCCTTTGAAATGCAATCATCCAGAGAGATTAGGGTCTAGCCAAAGAACATACATGCATAAACCATGGACACAGAGGACGGCGTGGTGAAGGCCAGAGAGAAGGCTAGGCGAGCTGTGCAGAGGTGCACAAAGGAGAGGGAATGGGGACATCTGTAATAGTGTCAATAATAAAAACAAAGTTAAAAAGAGTTTCTGTTTTCCTGTCTCAGAGGGAGGGCAGTTCCCTAATTTTGATAGGTACCAATTACCAAACTCAGATGCCTTAATCATTTTGACCAACCTCTTCTCCGATGTCCTGTCCTCTAGCACTTCTCAACTAGCTCATAGCTCTCCCTAGTGTTTAAAAACAAAAATATTTTGTTTCAGTGGAGTTGAGTTCAATCTCTCTCTCTTATTGCAATTCTGTCAATCTCTATTGCAATTGTTTTATATGAAATAACCCTTGCTGTTTTAAACAAATTCCCAGTGCAATTTTTCCTTTACGACATCAAGATATTCCAACGTACCTATGGAGGTATGGAGGTGAACTCTACACGGGCTCTTGATGTGGACTGTTTATAAGATATATTTATATAAATTGTTGACTGCCTAGATTGTTTTTCTTTTTCATTTTTAGTTATCTAGTTCTACTTGGTAATTTTCCTTTGATGTGTTTCAGCCTATTGAGACAGAGAGATAAACTGCAATGCTCGTGGAACACAGTAAATTAGGATATTTTTCCCAACCAGAAGAAACATGATCCTTAAGTTTTTAAAAATTCTTCAAGAATTTATATAAGCAGGAATTCAACTAATATTAATTGTATAAGCACTAGACACCTTTATAAGTGCTAGGCTTATAAGGGAGAATAAGTATGAAATTCCCCGTTCTTAGGGGCTTGCATTCTATTCAGATGTCATGAGCAAGACAAGAAAAAGAAGGCCTTCACAACACTGTTGAAAGATAACAAAACCCCTAGCTGAAAAGGAAATACGTTGTATCTTTGAACATTTGAGATGTGTTGGTAAATAATGTACCTAAGCTGGATAGGGTTTTCCATTTTAATAAAGCCCTATAGTTTGGTATTCTTTCTGTGTATTTTCTTCTTTTACGTTTTACTCCTATCTTCTACAAAAGGCCATTAACTGTTGACATCCACTTTGTCAATTAAGAAATTCAGCTCTGACTCGACATGGTTTGACCTATGCAAATCTTTAAGGCTGCTAAGTGGAGCAGAATGCTGAGCTCTTGATGAAAGAGATAATTTCACATTTCAGTACACGCACATGCACATGACTTTGGGCAATCAAAAGAAGGAAGAAAACCTTGTATGAGACAAGCTAAATTAAGGAATAGTTAGGAGTTTGTAAAAAAGTCAAATATCTCACAATCTGTGTTATTTCCCCCCAAACATCCTAATTAGCATATAAAACATCCCTAGAACTTTTTTCTTAAATGCTGACTATTGTTGCATCAGCATTGTATTTCTTTGACTGGCAGAATAACTAATTCCTCTAAATGCTACTGTATTTTTGAATTGTGATTTTGTCAAATCAATAATAGTATTTATTTTCATTTCCATTCTAAAGGTAACACGTGCTCATTACTGACTATATTACAAACTGAAAAATAATTTGCATGTTTTAGAAAGTGTGCCACACAATTTCTAAGTAACACTCCAGTGAGCTCATTTGTGTAAATTGATAGTGTACTTTAAAATTTTAAATTAGAATAGCCATCATTATATTGGTTTATGAGTGTTAAATAATGAGAAAGGACAAGTCCGAAGCTAATTGTTTGTGGGGAAGAAATCTATTTCTGAAAGGAATACCATTCAAAACAATTTTGTTCTGCTGTAAGCTTTAAATTAAATCTCGTTACCAAAAAGGAAGTTATAGACTATTGATTTTCTTAGCCCTAATTCACCCAAGCCATTATCTCAGTCTCCATAGCATTTAACTACTTTAATTTACTTAGCAAAGCTAAGGATAATCAACTCCCATTACCCTTTCACTAGGCAAATCAACAGAGCCATTTTCTCTAATCAGATTCTATTGTATGGCAAAGAAACACATCTAGTTGAAACCTGGCTGGTCCCTTAAAAAACAATGAAACCCTCAATACAATTATAATTTTAGTTTCATAAAGAGTGATTGAAAAACTATGATGAAATCATGGTTTTGCATATGAGAACACTATTGGCCATCTGTTTTTTTGCTTACTTATGTGTGTGTTTCTGTGTTTATGGCAGGAGCAATAGTTAAAGAGTTGAAATATATTGAGTTTTCATTATTTGATGCCAATCAAATTCAACTTCTATTACAAGGGAAACAAAACCTTCACCCAACTAAATATATCAAAACCTCCTGTTGAGAATTCAGCATTTGTTCTTTTTTGAACTTGTCTGGACACAAATGAACCCCATGACCTTCTTTATTTGGGCACATTACCCAGTAAACTTATCTATGCTTGAGGTTTTAACTTTAACCTCCAAGGAGACAACCACTAGTCTCTCTAACCTTGAGCTTTTTCAGTTCTCAGCCTTGTAACGTTGTAAGAGTTAATAACAGAAATAACAATAAAAACACCTTTTATATGTAAACTATATTTATATTTACACATAAGCTATACAGACACTTAGAAAATACCTCCACACTTATTAACTTGTTTTACCTTTGAAATACTTTGAGGTTGGTGCGGAAGGCAATATTTTTCCTGATACGACATTGACTTAGATTACCTAACATGGTCTTAAGCCTAACATTGGCAAATCAACCCCTCTTGTCTCCTCACTCATGTGCTCCTATCAGAGGAATCCAGATTAGACACATTTGTTGCCTCTCTGATTCTTCTCTTTCTCTCATCTGCTCTGTCAGAATATTGTTGTTTGATGTGGCTGTACATCCCTCCTCGTTTTTGGTTTTCACCATAACACAGTTAACTTATTCTGGCAATCTCGGTATGGATTCCTTGACTCTAGAATTTCCTCTCCTTATACCTCATATTAAAACCAAGCAATATTCCTAGTCTGACAATTTCAGCAGCCAGGCTAAAAAAAATTGTGATTTCTCTACTTTCGTTTGCAGAAATTCAAACTCTTCCTGGGTATCTAAGGAGCTTTTTCTTCTGGCGCCATGTTGCATTTCTTACTTTATTATCATTTGCTACATCCTGACATGATCTCCTGATTTCAGTCAAATGTGATTCTTCATTCTTCTGCACTGCTTTCATTCTGGCACCTGGATTTTGCTATGGCACCTGACTCACTTGATGAGGTGGTCCTTTTCCTCTTTTCCTACCTGTCCTTATCCGTCCCTTAAAACCTAAGTCTAATTCCACTTTCTCAAACCTTTCTGGCTTACATCTAACTAATCTTTGAGACCTTAATTTTCATTGTAGAGTTTAGATCTTCATTTTTCTTTATTGTAGCTTGTGACATTCACTTAGAGGTTATATTGTAAATACTATTCTTTCCTATGTAATGTTAACTATCTGAATTGTACGTTTTAGAAAGCTAGATGGCATGTTTTGTCAAGTAGCAGGGAAATATCTTTTCCCTTTCACTTTATCCCTTTTGCTTGAATTTCTATGACTGGTTTAGCTTTAATAGGCTACAGGAAAATTCAAAAAGGCATCAAGATAGTGAGAGCTTTGTGATTGGTTTGGCTTTCGCTGGAATCCTGGTCAGATGATGCCCTTCCATCTCTGACAAGCAGTAATTTATCCCAAGCCCTAAACAGAAGCATAATGGCAGCTTGGGGTTGCAAGTCACTGTGGCTTAGATGACATATTATACTGCTGCTTGTAAGTGTACATCATTTTCAAGAGAAGAATGTGATGAATGTTACCCGTTGCAAAGGAAATTTAAAGCAAATTGTTCCCAAATGATTTCTACCTCTCTCCCATGGTTCCAGTTGATAATCACATTAGAGTGCACCCACCATAAGTAATAGTATATGTTTATTGAATATAATATACCCACGTACTTCAAAAGATCAAGCAAATTTGAATTGTGATACTTGAAACTTTCTAGTGTACAAAAAAACCCTGTAGATAATTAATGCAGTTAATTAACTGTGGATGTAATTGACTACTCTGGAGAACAATTATCCACTTCACTGTCATGTGAGAATAGAAAAGACAAAATATATACAAATTAGAGAGCTGTCACTGCAATTATTTGAGGTTACAAATAATTATTTCAGAGAATTCTTGTGTATTGGACATTTAAGATGACCCTGCATCCACAGAGGCAAATTAGAAATGACTATGCAGATACTTTAAAAAAATACTTCTTTTGATTTATTCAACCAAATTTGTTTAAAACTTTGAGGCAACTTTAACATTAGTCAAGCCTGAAGATGTTAGGTAACCATAAATGATGTTAAAAACAAATTGTTTTAAAAATTATAGTCTGATTAGGGTTACTTCCAGGGAAGAAAAATTTAGAGAATTTCACTTTCTACTTTATTCTATAGAATTAATTTTTTAATATACAAATATTTATACCTTGAAGAAAATTAACTTTGGACACAAGCCGGCATATATACAAAGAATCTAACACTATTCAAAGTTCAAAAGCTCTACATTTCATTGGTTATAGAAACAAGTCATTGGGAAAGGAATGCCTGATGGACATTAACACTGACATGGTAAGATACTGAAAATAATACTTAACATTTCCATACTTAGAAAGTTGCTTTCTTTTAGAATTAATCTCCAAACTGTGACTGACTTTAAATTTACTGGAAAAGACACAGTATGGTGGAGTTCATTAAGAAAAGGAAAGAACAATACATTTGACTATTTTTGGCATATGATATACCTTTTAGATGGTCTCCAAACAAAAGGATTATGTCTGCTGTTATAAAAGGATATTAAAACAGAATCAATTCCACAGAGACTTGTTTTATAATTGTGTCCTTGGGGCAAATCAGTCAAGTTCTATTGATACTGACAGCCTGGTCAGACCATGGGAAGCAGCGGGAGGGCAGAAGATAGGGGGGGCCACTGGAGGAGACTGGGAACCGCGGGAGGCAGTGGGCAGGGCTGTGGTGTCCAGGTAACCAAGCTGGCCCTTGTGCACAACATCCTGCTATGGGTGACAGATCCCTGACCCCCAGGCAAGACTGCAGCAGGAGGAAGTGTTGTGGTAGGCGCATGCAAGGCCAGCAAAGTAATTGGATAGGGGGAAAAGTCATCCTACCCCATTCTGGTACCTGACTGGGGTGGGACCCAGGGAAGGCAGGCATATGGCCTATGAAGGCCAGAATGGTGGCAAGGGAAGGAAGGGACGTGCTCTTTTATCCATCTCCCGAACATTCTGGCTGGTGTGTTGGCGGGACCTTCTACCCTGGAAACAGCATGGTCATGGTGGTGTCAGCCCCACCCGCAGGTTCCAGCAGGGAGCCTGAGGCCTGACACTGGCTGGAAGAAGACCTGAGCTGCCTGGATGACCACTCAGCAGCTGCCTGTGGTTTCCAAAGGATGGTACTTTAAATGAGAGAAGGGACTCTGGACACTGCCTTTGGTTTTGGTCTGGCTGAGGACAGCTGGCCTTTCCTCCGGGTTTCTTGGAGGAGTCAGGCTTTGAGACAAGATTCTGCCATTCTCCCAGATTGTGCAACATTTGAATAAAAACCCCCTTCCTCCCTCCCTTCCTTCCTTCCTCCTTCACCAGCCTCTGCCATTAGGATTTGCCTATTAGTGACCCTGGGCAGCCAAACCCAACTTTGGTTTGGTTAACTGTATATCAGTCCCTTTAATAAATTCCTCTGAGTGAATAATGAATGTGCTGAAGGCTAGTTTTTCTAGTGAAAAGCTAACAAAGGTAGGAACAGCAATGGGCTGAAAATGCTGTTACTTATACTTACACTTATACTTTTATACTTATACTTTTACTTATAGGTATAAGGCATGTTCTGCACAGTGATGAGGTTTGTACAGTTTTACTTATTTTTGTTTCTTAATGAACCACATAACCTTGCATAAAATATCACCATCATAAAAAGGAAGAATCTATCAAAAAGAGCATTAGGCATATTAAGTGCTTGTTAAATTTGCCCATTTTTACCTAGTTATTCATTCAAAGAAACTTTTTCAGAATCGACATTGGTTTGGGGAGAATTTTGTTAGAAATTAATAAATAAGGGTACTTCCTTAAGAAACTTAGTAAAATGAGAGAATGAAATGAATACATCAATATTTTAGTTTCTAATAAAGGCACACATAGAGGTTATTATAACTGACTATAAAGGACAAACGGGCCACTTTTTCAAGAGACAGGAAAGACCTTACAGGGGGGTGACAACAGTACATGTATTCATTAATCCAACAACTACTGACAGATCTCCTAGTATTTTACAGAAAGATACCATGCCTGTCTTGAAGAAACTTAAAAAAATTTGAAAGATGGATAGTTATCACCAGTGGACGAGGGATAAAAGTGCATTCCCGGAGGAAGCTCAGAGTCTTTGCACGTTTGGATACGCTACTCAATATGCCTTCCATGCCCATCTACCATTTGTGGTTAAGCTGCTATGCTCCTCCTACCCCACGCCCAGGCAGCTAACACTCAGCTTGTTTGTTTGTTTTTCCCTAGTGGAGGACAAAAAAGACTTAAAGAAACCAATACATGACTTGACCATTGATCTGAGGTTTTTCCCAAGTAGTGAGGAGCTCAGCTAGATTTTTAACTCAATGACACACAACACAGTTAGGTGATGTGCTTTGGAATAGAGGGAACCTTTGTATGGAACTCTGGCTTGTGGGCAGGCTGTTCCGTGTAAAAGATGAGCTCAGCAGAGAAATCACGGCAAGAAATCAAAAATGATGGAGCAGACTTAGGGAGGCAGACATTGGAGAAGATGCATTAATATGACAACTTAATAAAGACTTTCTGATTCAGAGTTTCACTCCCCATAGCCAAAGTTATAAATATAGCACATATCAGAATATATGACTGTTCATACCCTTATCACAAGCACCTCCTTCCATTTTGGCTCTAGATGAATTTTGGTATCCTAAAGGAGCATGGGGTGCTGGGGAAGCTCTAGGTAGTTTGTCAAGGCCAGAACACAGAGTGTAGGAAGAGATGACTCTGGAAAGAAAGGCAGGTCCATTAACATGAATGGCTTTATGTGGCAGGGATTAGGAGTTTAGGCCTGGCAGCAGAAACAGTGGAAATTACTGCAGACCTCAAAGGAAGGCAGTGGCATGTTGCATCATATAAAGGTCACTTGGGTGCTTTGGAGAGGTCATAAATGGAGGCAGAGGAGGCCTCTCAGGAGACTCTGAGAATGACATCAATAAGGAATATTAAGAGTCTGTAATAAGGCAGTAGCCATGGGAATAAATAGAAGATATTTGACTTAAGACATTACAATGTCATAGAATTTACATGACTTGGATGCTGATTTTGAGAAAAGAACTGTGAGATTAGTCTAATGACAGATGAATGCCAGTACTTCATCAATAAGGGAAATCCTGGAAGTATTGTTACATTTAAGGGAAAAATAATTAGTAGAGTTGTAGAGATATTAAGATTGAGGTGTTCCTTCAGTAAGTATTCAGTCAGTTAAACCAGAAGTGCAATAAAAGTAATTAGTGTTTAAAAATGACTTACAATGTCAATGAAGAGCAGATTTGAACACAAGGGTGTCAAGCAGGAAAGTACAACTAGATGATAGGCACTTATTAAATTGTCCCTACAGTTATTAATTTTGTCCTTTAAAAAAACTAATAGCTGCCATTTGGAGACTCAGTGCCAGGAACTGGGTAACAAATTCATGAATATTACTTAATTTTTCCTAATACCCATCCCCTGAGGTAGCTATTAATAACTTCATTGTATAGACTGGGTAACTCGGACACACGACAGTTAAATAAATTGCTCAGTGTGACGGTAGATACAGTCAATATCCAAGCCACCTGAGACCTCTCCTGTCTGGTCCCTCAGTCTGCGCAATGAGCCGTTGTGCTGGGTGTCACCTTCCCAATGCCGGCTACCAGGTGAACTGGGGAAAAGTGCAACTGTTCATAACATTGACACAGTTGAGTGCTTCGGTCCTCTCGCCCCTGCAGACAAGTTTTCTTCTGACGCTGGAGGCTGGGCAAGAGTGGGCAGTTAGAGAAATGAGAAGGTGCCATGGCTAAAAAGCAAGTTCAGAAGCAGAGAATTAAATACTATTTCTCTCCTTTTTAGCCTCATGGCTGCAACAATTGAACCTTAGTATTAGCTCAAGCAGCATGTGAAAGGAAAAGTCGTGGTGGATGGTTCTACTCACAACATCACATTGGGCAGAAAGGGAGAGAGACTCTGTATGAGATGCTATTTAATTCTGTTTGACAATTATTTGTTTTTGATAAGTGAGATCATAGGCCATAGACTTGAGACCTGATTTTTGATTTATAGGATAAGCAAGACCAGTTTTTCTTTGCTGCAAAGGGGAGAAAAGCTGCTTTTTATTAAATACTATACAGACCATACCTTAAATAGTTAATATTAAAAAACATCCTGGGAAATCTTTGCAAATGCCATCTCTTAGCTTGTTCTTGAAATATAAAGGTGAGAAACTATTTCAGAAAGCATGGTCACATGTTTTAAATAACTTCTCCT
Organism: Mormoops blainvillei; assembly: GCA_004026545.1. NCBI lineage: Eukaryota > Metazoa > Chordata > Mammalia > Chiroptera > Mormoopidae > Mormoops > Mormoops blainvillei. The sequence continues at coordinate 94,839 of PVJD01004721.1, read as the reverse complement.
TTCATTAAAGCAGCTGTTAATGTATATACATCATTCGTTGTTTTGCGTTAATAAATAATGCCAAGAGAATAACATATAAGAGGAGAACTCTAACATTGGAAAGGAAGCAAGAAGCCTGGACGCATTTCAACACATATTAAAATCTTTTTTAGAGAGAATATTGCATGATGCTTAGATGACTTGTTTAGGGGAAGAATGGAAATCCCTGGTCTTGAACTGTGCAATACGGTAATTATTTAAGTAGCCATATGTGGGTGGCTTGGCTATTTTTGGTCCTTTGTGTGTGTGTACACATACGTTTTAGAATAAGCTTGCTAATTTCCGCTGGTGTACTTGTTTTTATTTTATCTGGATAACATTGAATCTCTACGTCAATTTGGAAAGTCTTTCAAATCATGGGCATGGTATTTCCCTCCCTTTATTAAAATATTCTTTAATTTCTCTCAGTAGAGTTTTATATTTCACTGACGCAGGGGTTCTGCACATCGTTTGTCATGCCTGTTCTTTAGTGTTTTATGTTTTTCGATGCTATTACAAATGGTTTTATTTTTAAAGTTTTATATTCTAAGATTTTGTTGGTGATATAGAGAAATGTAATTAATATTTATATAGATATATCTAGAAAGCTTAAAGAATGTCCTAATTCTAGTAACATATATGTAGTTAGATTTTTGGATTTTCTACCTGGTTTTTTCCAATAATGACAGGCCTATATATTTCCTGATAAGCCTAGCTTTAGGTGTATACCACAAATTTTGATGCTATATTTCCAATCTCATTCAGCTCAAAATAGTTTGTAATTTTCATTTTTAATTCCTTTTTTCACTAACGGATTACTTAGCAGTAGACTACTTGCGATTTAAATAATATATGGATAGTTTGATTACTTGTTAGTTCTGATTTATAATGGAATTACACTGTAGTAAGAGAACATGCTCTATATAATTTCATATATATGAAATTTTTGAGACCTGCTTTATGGTTCATAATTATTGACGTATGATGCTCTATGAATTCCTTCATTTGTTATTTCTCTGTTAGCTTCTCTAATCACTTTAGTTCCTCATTCAATTCTAATCTAATATACCACATTTTATAAGGGTGTGTGTGTGTGTGTGTGTGTGTCCTGGCACTATGCATGTTTATTTCAGTACTGCTTCCTGTGCCTATCATGGGACTTTGAATATATAGAGCACTGAAAAAATATATGATGAAATAATTAATGCTAGTATTAGTAATGCAGACTATGTGGTATGCATAAAGATAACTGAAGTTAAATCTTCAAAGAATAGGTAGTCTGGACATGACAATGTGATATGGAGGTCTGAGAAGGAATGACTTGAAAAATAAAGTAAATTAGGATACTGTCATGGCATGCATGCTAAAGGAAAAGGAAATGCCACAAGACAAAAATCAGTAACTGTTGAAAGTTATACAGAGGTGCCCTGGCTGGGTGGCTTAGTTGGTTGGTGTGTGGTCCCATATACCAAAAGGTTGCAGGTTCGATCCCTGGTCGGGTGCATATGAAAGGCAACCAATGTTTCTCTTTTACACCTATGTCTCTCTCTCTCTTTCTCTCTTTTCCTCTCTAAAAATCAAAGAATATATTCTCTGGTGAGGATTTAAAAAAAGGAAAAAAGTTGTACAGGGATCCCAAATTATGTTTGTTTGACTTAGGAAGGATACTCATAACAAGGGTAAAAGTAGACTCAGAGATATGGATGCTAGCCTTCAGATGTAAAATGGTTGCAATATAGTTTATTCAGATAATTTCTAAAATAGTTTATATTATCATCAATGGAATCCTTTCTTTTTATTCCATACACTGAATGTAGGTATGGATTAAATTTCATGGCTAGGAAAAACATTGGTTTAACTCATTTTTTGACAAAGGTAAGAACTAAAAGCCTAACATTGTGCAGCAAAAGCAGAACCCACATGCCCTACATTTACTCTGTTATTTCCCTTTACACCAGCTGTTGTAAAAAATCGCCTACTCTCAGAAGAAAGCACGATATCAGACAATATCAGACAACCAAGGGCAAGGCTAGCCTTACAAAATGCAGTTTGTAGTTTGCTAGAGCGTGTCATTTACTCTATTGGCTAGTGTGGGGTTTGAGTTTTCTTATCATTGCCACTCTTCGAAGTCTCCTTAAAGGCATATGAATTTAGGGGCGATGAATATGCAGAGTTCATAACATACTGATAGGGTTCGATTTATCTAAATATCAATTGCTAACAATATAAGGTGGACTATTAATTAAATAACATGCTAATTGGATGAGAAGGTAAAAAAAAAAATTCAGGTTGTGATCTAGCCTCAAATGAAAGAGCAAAGTGGGTAATAACCGAGGTAACCAGGTGGCCACACAGAGGTCCTGAATTCCTGGGTGTTAGATGGAAGAGAATTTAAGGAAGAAAAATTATACTTAGTGGATACCTGTTCTTTTTGGACACTTTAAAACCTTTTAGCCATTTAAGTCTTATAATAAGTCTGGGAATAGATATTATCATTATTATCTTTATGTTTCAAAAGGAGACTCTAAGACAAAGTGCTTATAGTAATGTGCCTAAAAACCCAAGCAACTTAAGTTACAGCCCTGGGACCTGAGCATTAATGTGTCTGACTATAGAGACTCTGTTTTATCCACTGCAATGTAGGGCAGAGGAGGAAACTAAGGTTCAAAAACATTTTCACTGCCTAAACATGCAGAGAAACAAGAAGATAAACCTGATCTGTGCTCAAGTTTCTCCCATTCTGTACTCTGTGCAATTCCTCCTCCATTTTGTTCGAGGAAGCAGACATGTACCCTCCCATTCCTGGGGGGATGCATGATTCAAATTAATCTAGGAAAGCTTCAAGAAATCTTGTAAGAAGCCTGTTTACTTTTATTCAACTCAGCTTTACTTTATGCCCCAAATTTATTCGACCATGTCATGCCATATTTTACTTGGAAAATCTGTTAACTTTGTGGCAATTTCATATCTTAGGGAACTTATTGAGAGATGGTGCCTCATGCCAGATGGTGTCACAATTGACCAAAGGGTGTTTAATGAAGCAGCAAAGACAAATTTCACCTAACCTTTCTATAAGAGCTTACTGCTGATGATTTATGATGCGCCTCTTAAACTATCAGGGCAGCTGGAGTAAGAATATTCCTGAGACATTTTCTACTTTACTTTACTGAAGTCATCCAATCCCATCGAGAATGAAAACATAATAAATAGCTATGGTTTTATATTTTTAAAGAAAATTTAAAAAGCCAGAGGGAGGGAGACTCTCAAACTCTTTTTGGTATCTTAAATTTATAAGTATATCACCTGAAACAGACCTATTAGGTGATAGAGTAGAGGTTAGCATTCAAGTCTTGTCCCTGGCTTGGATGCAGAGAGGAATTCCATAGCATTATACACAGTTTTTAACTGCAAATCTGACTTTGTTAAAAATTTCACACTGGTGGTGAAAAGGATTTAATTTTAAAAACAGACAAAGAGAAATCCGACTGTTGTTGTGGCAAAGTGTTATTATTCCCAGAGTCCTTGCAAATACTCTGTCCCTTAAATTACCTAAAAACAATTTACATGCAATCAGATAATGTGATGAAGGGTTTGGTGAGTTGCAGCTAACACCTACTTATACCCAATTGCGTTTTGAAGGTGATCTGTGTAAACAAGGATTTTGTGACTTTGTGAAAATGGGAGAGACAACATATTCTCACATGTTTCACCTAAAATTGTTTATCATCTTGCTTGAGACTTTTTTCCTCTTCTTGTGTATTTCCGATACACTATTATCCACCCCACCACCCCCATACAAATTGCACTTTGAATGATGTTCATAATCTGAAGAGAATGAGAAAGGAGGGAGGGAGGGAAGTAGGAAGAAAGAGAAACAGAGACTGAGCTAGAGAGGGGTGTATCACTTTACAAATAGAACTATGTTTAAGAAAGGGCAAACAAAGCAAGGTGGCAGTGAGGTACATGGGAGCTGAACCCACTTGCTCTTGCACTGGGACACCTAGCCGATCTTCTGATGAACAGAGTGAACAGCCAATGAAATCCCAGATTATGTGAAGTTTGGAAGCCAAAGATTGCAGAGGACATTTGAAAACAGACGGTAAGGAGATTTTGTAGGCCAATGGGAAGGTCCCTGGGCCCCGTGCAGGGGGCCACGGCTGTTGTGGTCCCCAGGACCTGCACCAAAGACCACCAAAGACCGAGGCTGTTGCAGGAGATTTGGAGGAGAGCCAGGTCAGCAATCGTTACTTGGCAGCTCCCGCCCAGGGCAGGGGAGCCACACCTGCGCCTGGAGAGGCCTGGATGCTTGAAGTCGCTGGGGGTATAGAGATGCAGTAGGAGACACATAGCAGGTGACATTCCGCATCTGGGGTTGTGGTTGCTGTCTGGGACATTCCCAGAGATACTGGGGAGCCAGGTGACACCTGTAGATGGGAGAAGAGTTGGGCCGTGACTGACAGTGACACAGATAGTCCCGGGACTGGTCAGAGAGTTGGGCTGTGTGAAAAACCAGGTGCTTGTTAGGAATGGCGGGCCACAGAGAAGGGGAATTTGCTCAAAAAAGGGCTTTCAGCCACTGTGCAAGGACTTCCCAGGCAGCAACCAGGTCGGCAAAGAGTGAGAAGGAGGGGAGCAATTTTCTTCAAATTAGGGCATCTCAAGGATTGATCATAGGGGGCAGCAGGGCCTCAGAGAAGTGGCAGTTGCTAGAAAGACTTAATTTACTAGGGGAACTAAACTGCCCTGGAGATACTTTGTGCATGTGCAGAGCCCAAGCCAGCAGAGGGAGGGGGAGGGGCGCAAGTCTCCCCCACTAGATACACCTCATGCATTAATCAAAAGGTTGCACAACAAGGCGGATTAAAGGTGGCTGCCTGGCATATATGGACAGTGCGGGCTGAACAGCGCTCTAAGGGCTTAGGCTGGAGGCGGGACACCTGTGAATATTGTAGCCCAGACTGAATCCCCATCCTTGCAGAGCCATAAGAAAGGAAAAAAAATGGAATCCAGACCCTCTCTGCAGCATCAAGGAAGACCAGCAGAACTGAAAGTCATTAGGAGGCCTTTTTTAAAAAAAATCGCAAGTGTAAGACAGTAAGAGCTGTGAAAGGACCAAAGACAGACCCAGAGAGAGATCAGAAGGCTAACGCCAGCAACTGAGACAGGTGCTGCTATCCTTCAGGACTTGCCTTTTTTGGTTATTTATATGTTTTATTTTACTTTTCTATTTTTCTTCTTTCCATTTACTTTTCTTTTGTTTGGTTGTTTGATTTCATTGTCTGATGAGTTTTCTTTGTTCTCCCTTTCATATTGCATTTTAATTTTTCTTCTTTAACTTCACTCATATTCCAATAACACACTACTCTTGGTCTTTTACTTTTTATTCTTTTTACTCAGATTATATATTTCTTGATATTTTATTGTTATTCCAAATCCCACACAGTACCCTTACCTGGTCTTGGTCCATTTCACTATCTTCCTGAGCTTTATCACTATTGTGGTTAACTTTATTCTCTTGCATGCTACATCAAGTCTCTATTCCCTACTCTCATCATATCTCACCATCTAACCCCACATAAGCTCTCTGCTTTCTGGGGTCAGCTTGCATTCATTTTCCCCTCTAATAAGAGTCTTATCTCTTTTTCACCTTTTCTAAAAATTGGCTAGTTAGGTGAAATATCATGGTTATTGCTGTACTTCTCCAAAGGATCTCCTATCTGTTCTTTTCTTGTTGCTACTTTATACTTGATCTTAGCCAAAAGGCCGAGAAGCAATTTCTTGTTGCTACTTTAAATTCCATAGAATACTCTCCCATTGTCTTAATTCATTTCACCTTCACCCTGCCCCTGATCACACACAGGATAAGGAGGGAATTGTGAATTCCAGTAAACCCTCTGGAGGAGAGATCCCAGCAACAAAGGAACTACCAACAGATAAAACCCAAGCAAAACAAGAGAGCCCACACAGCTAGAAGAAAGGGCAGCCCTAGATCATCCAGACAGGGAGATCAAAAAGACCACACCACTGAGTCCCACAGAACTCCTACCACAGAAGTTCACCCTATGAAGACAGCTGGCAAAATAGAGTATCAGGAATTGCAGAAACAAAAGGAGTCACCTAAAACAGGGAGACAAAGAAAGAACCTGCAATTGAAAGGAATGGAAGGCTCCCCAGTAAAAGAGCTAAATGAAATGGCTCTTGGAGGCAAGCAAGCTATCAGATATAGAATTCAAAAGAATGTTTATAAGGATGCTGAAGAAACTCACAGCCAAGTACAAGGAACTGAGTGAAAACTGCAACAGTATGGAAAAGGAAATAGACACCTTAAACAAGAACCAGGAAGAAATGAAGAATATAATTTATGAAACAAAAAAACACACTAGAAGGAATTACAAGCAGGCTGGATGAAGCAGAGGATTGAATTAGTAAGCTGGAAGACAAGGTAGAAAGGCATATCCAGGTAGAGCAGTTGCACAAAAAAAGACTAAACAAATATGAAGATAGCTTAAGGGAACTGCATGACAACATGAAACACAACAACATTCAAATCCTAGGAATACCAGAAGGAGAAGAAAAGGAGCAAGGGGTAGAAGCCCTGTTTGAAAAAATAATGACAGAAAACTTCCTGAACCTGGAGAAGGGGAAAAACCATGCAAGTTTGGGAAGAACAGAGGGTCCCAATCAAGATGAACCCAAAGAGGCCTACTCTAAGACACATCATAATTAAAACACCAAGCTTTAAAGACAAAGAGAGAATCTTAAAAGTAGCAAGGGTGAAACTAGAAGTAACATACAAGGGTGCTCCGATAAGGTGAGCAGCTGATTTCTCCACAGAAACACTACAAGCCAGAAGGGAATGGCAAGAAATATTCCATGTAATGAAAAGCAAATGGCTGCAACCCAGATTACTCTACCCAGCAAAGTTCTTGATTAAAATGGAAAGTGAAATAAGGAGTTTCCCAGACATAAGAAGGCTGAAAGAATACATCTCCACTAAACCAGTGCTGCAAAATATGCTAAAGGGACTGCTCTAAGAGGAAGAAAAAGAGAGAGAGGAACACAGGTACAAAGAGGGCAAAATGAATAAGTACCCATCAATAATAACCTTAAATGTTAATGGATTAAATGCTCCAATAAAAAGACATAGGGTAGCTGAATGGATAAGAAAATATGACCCACCCATACGCTACCTACAAGAGACCCACCTCAGAACAAAAGACCTACACAGACTGAAAGTGAAGGGTTAGAAAAAAATATTCCAAGCAAATGGACAGGGAAAAAAAGCTGGGGTAGCAATATTTATATCAGATAAAATAGACCTCAAAACAAGAGCCATAAAAACAAACTGAAGGACCCTTCATAATACTCAAGGGAAGAATCCATCAAGAAGATATAAACATTGTAAATATATATGCACCCAACATAGGAACACCCAAATATAAAAGGAAAATCTTAGAGGACTCCAAGAAAGATATAGACAGCAACACACTTATAGTAGGGGATTTCAACACCCTACTATCAACAATGGATACATCTTCCAAACAAAATATCAATGAGGATATTGTGGCACTGAAGAATGCCCTAGATCAAATGGACTTAACTGATAAATATAGAACCTTTCATCCTAAAGAAGCAAAATACACATTCTTTTCAAATGCACATGGAACATTTTCAAAGATAGACCACATGATAGGACACAAAACAAGTCTCAACAAATTCAAAAAAATTGAAATCATTTCAAGCATATTCTTGGACCATGAGGACCTGAAACTAGAAACCAACCCCAAAGGGGAAAAAAACCTCAAATTCATGGAGATCGAATAGCATGCTATTAAATAATGAATGGGTTCATAATGAGATCAAGGAAAAAATCGAAAAGTTTCTGGAATCTAATGAAAATGAAAACACAGCTGTCCAAAACTTATGGGACACAGCAAAGGCAGTCCTGAGAGGGAAGATCATAGTGATACAGGTCTGCCTAAAAAAGATAGAATCATTTCAAATAAACAGCCTAAAACTATACCTACAAGAACTGGGGGATCAACAACAAACAAAGCCCAGAGTGAGTTGAAGGAAGGAAATAACCAAGATCAGAGTGGAATTAAATGACATAGAGACTAAGAGAACAATTCAAAGGATCAATAAATCCAGGAGATGGTTCCTTGAAAAGATAAACAAAATGAAAAAGCCTTTAAGCAGATTCATCAAGAAAAAAAGAGAAAGGACCCAAACAAATAAAATCAGAAATGAAAGAGGAGAGATTACAGCTGATACCACAGAAATACAAAGGATTGTAAGAAATTACTATGAACCACTATATGCCAAGAAATTTGAAAACCTGGGTGAAATGGACAAATTTCAAAAAAACTATAATCTTCCAAAACTTAATGAAGAAGAAGCAGAAAGCCTGAACAGGCCAATAACAGCTGGTGAAATTGAAGCAGTAATAAAAAAACTCCCAATACACCAAAGCCCTGGACTAGATGGTTTCACAGGAGAATTTTACAAAACATTTCAGGAAGAGCTAACCCCTGTCCTCAGGCTATTTCAAAAATTCCAAGGACAGGGAAGAATCCCAAACTCTTTTTATGAAGCCAAGATCATCCTAATTCCAAAACCAGATAGACACAACAAAGAAAGAAAGCTACAGGCCAATATTGCTGATGAACATAGACACTAAAATCTTCAACAAAATATTGGCAAACTGCATCCAGCAATACTTTAAAAAGATCATACACCTTGATCGAGTGGGGTTCATCCCAAGGTTGAAAGGATGGTACAATATTCACGAATCAATAAATGTAATACATCACATAAACAAAAGGAAAGACAAAAATCACATGATCATATCAATGGATGCAGAAAAAGCATTTGATAAGGTACAACACCCACTTATGATGAAAACCCTCAGCAAAGTGGGAGTAGAGTGAGCATACCTCAACATAATCAAGGCCATATATGAGAAAACTACAGCCAACATCATACTCAATGGGCAAAAACTAAAAGCTTTCCTGCTAAGATCAGGAAAAAGGCAAGGATGTCTGCTTTTACAACTTCTATTCAACATAGTATTGGAAGAGCTAGCCAAAGTGATCAGACAAGAAAAAGAAATAAAAGGCATCCAAATTAGAAAGGAGGAAGTAAAATTGTGACTGTTTGCAGATAATATGATAGCGTACATAGAAAACTCTAGAGACTCCGCCAAAAAACTACTCAACCTAATAAGTGAATTTGGCAAAACAGTGGGATACAAAGTCAATATTCAGAAATTAAAGGCATTTTGTACACCAACAACAAGATATCAGAAACAAATTAGGAAAAATATCCAACTTGCTATAGCAATAAGAAAAATAAGATGCCTGGGAATAAACCTTACCAATGAGGTAAAAGACCTATACTCAGAAAACTATACAACAGTGAAGAAAGAAATTAAAGAAGATACAAATAAATGGAAGTGTATACCATGCTGATTGATTGGAAGAATTAACATCCTCAAAATACCCATACTACCCAAAGCAGTTTATAGATTCAATGCAATCCCTATTAAAATGCCAATGACATATTTCACAGATATAGAACAAACATTTAAAAAATTTATATGGAACCACGAATGACTCGGAATAGCTGCAGTAATTTTGAGCAAAGTAGGAGGGATCATAATACCTGATATCAAACTATACTACAAGTCCACTATAATCAAAACAGTCTGGTACTGGCATAAGAACAGACACATAGATCAATGGAACAGAATAGAGATCCCAGAAATAAACCCATGTCTCTTTGGTCAATTAATATTCAACAAAGGGGGCAGAAACATAAAATTGAGTATAAATAGTCTTTTCAACAAATGGTGTTGGGAGATCAGGACAGTTACATGCGAAGAGTGAACTCAACCACGAACTTATACCACACACAAAAATAAATTCAAGGTGGATAAAAGACTTAAATATCAGTCATGACACAATAAAGTCCTGGAGGAGAACATAGGCAAGAAAATTTCAGATATGCAGCAATATTTTCACCAGTATGTCCACTTGAGCAAGGGACATAAAGGAAAGGATAAACAAATGGGACCTAATCAAAATAAAAAGGTTTTGCATGGCTAAACAAAATATCAGTAAAATGAAAAGGGAAACAACTGTATGGGAAAATACATTTGCCAATGATACTGCAGACAAGGGTTTGATCTCCAAAATATATAAAGAATTCACACAACTCCACTCCAAGAGGACAAATAACCAAGTTAAAAAATAGGCAAAGGACCTGAGCAGGTGCTTCTCCAAGGAGGACATACGGAAGGCCCAGAGACATATGAAAAGATGCTCAGCATCACTAGCCATCAGAGAGATGCAAATGGAAACCACAATGAGATACCACTTCACACTGGTCAGAATGTCCATCATAACCAAATCAACAAAAAAGCGTTGATGAGGTTGTGGAGAAAAAGGAACCCTAGTGCACTGTTGGTGGGAATGCAGACTGGTGCAGCCACTATGAAAACAGTATGGAATTTCTCAGAAAACTAAAAATGGAACTGCCTTTTAACCCAGCAATTCTATTGCTGGGATTATATCTTAAGAATTGTGAAACACCAATTCAAAAGAACCTATGTACCCCAATGTTCATAGCAGCAGGATTTACAGAAGGCAAGTGCTAGAAGTGATGTAAGTGCCCAACAGTAAATGAGTGGATCAAAAAACTGTGGTACTTTTACACAATGGAATAGTATGCAGCAGAAAGAAAGAAGGAGCTCCCACCCCTCACAACAGCACGGATGGAACTGGAGAGTATTTATGCTAAGTGAAATAAGCCACATGGTAAAAGACAAATACCATAACATCTCACCTATAAGTGGAACCTAATCAACAAAAAAAACAAGCAAGCAAAATATAACCAGAGACATTGAAATAAAAAACAAACTGACAGTAACCAGAGGGCAGCGGGGAGAGGGACAGTGGGGGAAAATAGAGGAAGGGTCAGGTCAAGGAATATGTATGAAGGACACATGGACAAAGCCAAAGGGGGTAAGTTCGAGCATAGGAGGCAGGGATGAGCAGGGTGGGGTGGGGAGTGGAGAGGGGCAAATGGAGACAACTGTACTTGAACAAAAATAAAAAAGAAAAGAAAGGGCAAACATTAAGAATATTTTACATAGGTTAGTGGAATCAATAAATGTTTCAAGTTTTTAGTAACCAGTCTAAACCACATAGTAAAGTTGCATGTATAATCATTAAATTTCAACCGACTACTCAGAATTTGGACTTGCATCCAGCCATGATAAGATTTGCTTAAAAATATTTAGCCTAAATTCTATTAAGCACATTTTGCTTTTCATATTTTTAATTCTCATGTATATGTTTGCATTTTCCATTATATAAATGTTAACATTCATCACTTGGGTCATTTTTGAGGGAGTTAAATTTAAATTACAATTTATAAGGAAAAGAGAAAAAAATTACATATAGACTTTTACAGGAAATATTCCCAATGAAAAAATGTATTACAGCAGGCCAAGAAAAAAAGAAATGTAGGTTAATTTCCATTTATGATTAATAGGGATTTTTTAATGGTTATCAAAATAAAGATTTGTTTTCCAAGGCTAAGAATTTATAGAGAAGAAAAAAAACACTGAGAATTGAAAACCAGTCTTTTTCTTAAGAATAGTATCAGAGGGAAGTATTGTGAAAATGGTGCGGCAAGAACTTGTAAGCCTGGTTGATACAGGATTTGGCAAACGAAGGAGAAAATTTGGAATAGTTCACATTTGAGGTTTGGAGTTGTGGGTTTCAAAGGAGATAGAGAAGGGGAAGGTTGGGCTTGTGTATGTATCATTCCCTAACCCATTTTGATAAGCATCAGTGTGACCCATGAATGTTGCCTGCAGTTAAGCATGGGTGGGAAATGAACATGTGCATATAAACTCTCATATTTCTTTTTTTTTTTGCATCAGTATTATAGATGGCATTTCTTCTAGTGATAATTTCATGACATTTTTAAAGAAATAATAAACAAATGGTCAGTGGTAAATCATTGCTGCTTGTTTCCAAAGATAAAAGAAGCATTTAGACAAGTCAGATAGATCAGATCACTTTTCATGCAGCTCTTCGGTATGATACAAAGTCTTTGGGTTTAAATCTGATCTTTTAAACTCAGCTTTTCAGGGCATTATAATCCTAGTTTATGCATAGATGAGTTTTAGCATTTTTCTTTGGTAGTGAAGCCAATAAATTTGAACATGATTTTAGCATCTAGATGGCTCATTAGACTGCAGAAATGGAAGCAAAACGTTTCATGTATATTGCAGTATAAAAAAGTAACAACATAATTGAATATAAACTTGGGAAACAATTGACAGATTCCCTTGAGTTTTATAAGTGTGTGGGGAAATAACTTTTTTCAATAAGTGGATCAATATAATCATATTTGAAAGCAAATTAGTCATAAATCGTTGGATTTCTCTATCTTGTTCTTTCGGTTTTTCCATATATCTTATTTACCCTCTTAGCTTAAATTTCATGTTCACACAAATGACTCTTTGGCCAATCTGTCTAGTTCTACACCCTCTGGAAAGTGGTGCATACACTGGCGTCTTCATTAAGGGATTATGAAATGCAATGAGACTACACCCCGGCTTTCGATCATCTGCAGCCCTGCAGCTCCTGATGCTCTGCCAGGCCACTCACGTTCTTTTATAAACACCCTGTAAGGCCCTGCCAGAAGAAATGCAGCCATATTTTTATAAGCGAGAACACAGTACAAAAAGGTAGATAACCTTTCCCGAATCTGTAACTAGTAGTTGTCAGAGCTGAGTTTCAAATTTAGCTCCGATAGGTGTAGCATCATATTTCCACTGCATTGTCTGTGGCACCATTCAAATAGTCTCTAGGAATTAGTCATTTTATTTAATTGGTAGCAAATTAATATTTAATAACACTGCATTTAATTGTAGTATTATCGTAGTAGCTGTAAAAAATAAGGAATTATCCATATGAGATAAACGTTATTTATTCTGTCTTTGAATATCTAACTTTATTCTACATCTGATAGTAACCAAAGATTTAAGGGATGTTCATAACAACAGTCCAACAGGGAAATCATGTAAACGCTCTTTGTCTCGGCCTTAGTGTTACTGTGAGCCAGCCCTGTTGACTAGTACCATTTTAGGAGTCTAGATACTGCAAGCCCAGCTCTGTGGACATACTCATTTTCCTATTTATGACCCTCTCACTTGTCTAAAACTTTTTGAATACTGGATTCCTTCTCCTTGTTTGGGTTCCCAGTTCAGTGTTGGGTGCTTTATGGGCAGACACTGGCCTGTCATCTTGCAGTTTACTCTCTAGGGGGAGAGAAAAACATTAAATATATCAGCACTGAGCGTGTGTATATTCTGTGTATATCTGTATTTATGTATATGTATGCATACACATATGTACATATATATGCATGTGTACATATTTGTATGGATGTATTTACAAGTACTATAAAGTTAAAATGAAATCATTTCATGAGAGAGAATAAAAGGTGGGGATATGATTTAGATTGGTGGCTCTGGCAATCATTATTTTGAAGTAATAGTCAGACAGAAAGCTAAAAGATGAATGGGAATTAAGCCAGTGAAATAGCTAGGAGGGTAAAGGTATGTCTCTTTCGAAGGTACAGAAAGAGACCATTGTATTGCAGGAGTGTCCAGCCTTTTGGCGTCTCTGGGCCACACTGGAAGAAGAAGAGTTGTCTTGGGCCACATGTGAAATGCACACATACTAATGAAAACTGATGAGCAAAAACAAGGTCTGGGCATAATTTTCCTGATATCTGCCACCACAGATAAGCAAAAAAGTCCTTGCATGTGGCCCGCGGGCCGCACGTTGGACACCCTGGTAGAGCATGATGAATATGTCCGAGAATCACATGAGATGACAGTGGAGAGGTCAGCTGGTCTACATTATGTGACAGTCTCAGTTTCTTCAAACACTTTGGATTTAGACTTCAGTAGAGTGGAATGGCATTGAAAAGAAAGGCTTCCATGAGAGGATCTAGATTCATTTTTAGGAGAACACTCCGGCTGCTATGTAAGAGATGGATTATAGGGGACCCAAAGTGGTGATATCGGTTAAGAGGTCAATGTATTGAGTAGGTATTACAGCCCTCACCCAAGGAGGCGGTAATGGTGATAGAGAGAGATGGACAGAAGTAGATGGTCTCAACATACATTGCTGGTAGATTGGATGTGAGACCTGGGTCAAGAATGACTCTCAGGTTTCTGAACTGACTGAGTGACTGATAATTGTGTCACTGAAGCATGTTTGGGGTTCCAGTAGAAGAGATGCATTTAGTTAGGAGCATTAAGGATTTAATTTGGGACTTTTCAATATGAAAGACATGTGGCATATTAGAGTGGATATTTCAGTGAGGCAGTAAAAAAAAATGTACCTAAGACTCCGATAGAGGTCTATATAAGAGATATACATGTGACCGCAATCAGGTTATATATAGTATTAAAAGCCAATGAAAGTAAGATTAGCTGTGGGAGAAGTACAGGTCTAAGCCCAGAGGGTCTCCCAGCTTTGGTGATTATACAAGAAGAGATCTAGAAGTTTGTCTAGTGATGCAGGAGAAAAAGATAGGAGACTCTAGTTTCACAGAACTATATATTGCAAGAAAGAAAAAGCAGGTAAATATGCCAACACTTCTGTAAGTTCTAGTAAAGAGAAAGTATACCTGGGATCTGACAACGTAGAATTTGTTGACTGCACATAACAGAGTATTGACTCTTAATGGCTTAAATAGTGAAGAAATTTATTCTCCCATATAACCAGAAGGGCAGACAGAGCTGCTCTAAGATTGTTTAAGATGACAGCACAATGAAATAGAGATGCTCCTTGACTTATGATGGCATTACATCCCCATAAGCTTGTAAGTTGAATAAATGAACTTAATACATTATAGCTTGGCTTAGTTTACCCTACTTAAATGCACTCGGAACACTTACATTAATCTACAGCGGAGCAATTATCTTGAATATTCTCCAAAGGTAATTGATTGCCTTCCTTTTCTTCTCCTACCAGAATCAGGAAACACAGATGGGTGTTTTGTACATATGATGAGATGCAAAAACACAAAACATAGCATCCAAAATACGCTGGCAATAGAGTAAATTGCAGAGTATCGGTTGTTTGCCCTGGTGATTGGGTGGCCGACTGGGAGCTGCAGCTGGCTGCCTCTCCCCAGCATCACAAGGGAGCATCCTACCACATATCTCTACTGTGAAAATATAAAAATTCGAAGTATGGTTTCTGCTGAAAGCTTATTGCTTTTGCACTATTGTGAAGTTGAAAAATCCTAAGTTGAACCACTATATGTCAGGGACCCTCTGTAATCATCTTTTCTCTCCATAATTCTTTTCTTTTCCCCCAGCCCCACTCTTCCCCACATCCCACCCTCAGTCCTTTCCCCATTTGGCTTTGTCGATGAGTCCTTTATGCATGTTCCTGGATGACCCTTCCCCTCCTTTTCCCCTGTTATCATCCTCCTTCCTCTCCTCTGGTTACTATCAGTTTGTTTTTTATTTCAATGTTGCTGGTTATATTTTACTTGCTTGTTTCTTTTGTTCATTAGGTTCCACTTATAGGTGAGATCATATGGCACCTGTCTTTCAATGCCTGGTTTATTTCACTTAGCATAATGCTCTCCATGTCCATACACACTGTTGTGAAGGGTAGTAGCTCTTTCTTTCTTTCGGCTGTGTAGCATTTCATTGTGCAAATGTACCACAGTTTTTTGACCCACTCATTTACTGCTGGGCACTTAAGCTGCTTCCAGTTGTTGGCTATTGTAAATCGTGCTGCTATGAACATTGGGTTGCATAAGTTCTTTTGAACTGGTGTTTCGCAATTCTTAGGGTATAATCATAGCAGTGGAATTTCTGGGTCAAAAGGCAGTTCTATTTTTAGTTTTTTGAGGAAATTCCAAACTGTTTTCCACAGTGGCTGCACCAGTCTGTGTTCCCACCAACAGTATACTAAGGTTCCCTTTTCTCTACAACCTTGCCAGCTCTTGTCATTTGTTGATTTGGTTGTGATGGCCATTCTGACTGGTGTGGAGTGGTATCTCATTGTGGTTTTAATTTGCATCTCTCTGATGGCTAGTGATGCTGAGCATCCTTTCATGTGTCTCTGGGCCCCGTGTATGTCCTCCTTGGAGAAGTGCCTGTTCAGGTCCTTTGCCCATTTTTTAATTGGGTTGTTTGTCTTCCTGGAGTAGAGTTGTGTGAGTTCTTTGTATATTTTGGAGATCAAACACTTGTCTGAAGTATCATTTGCAAATATATTTTTCCATACAGTTGGTTCCCTTTTGATTTTGCTGATGTTTTCTTTAGCCGTGGAGAAACTTCTTATTTTAATGAAGTCCCATTTGTTTATTCTTTCCAGGCTCTGGCACTTGTGGGTGCCATACCTAGACACAATGGTGCGAAAGGAAAAAGTTTCTGTTTCTGCTAGAATACCTTTCCCAGCATCCCTCAGCAGTCATACCATGCAGGTTGCATTGATCTGAATCACATTCCATTTTGCTAGGTTTGCCTAGGTGAATTGTCAAGGCTAATGTAATTACTAAAACTGATTTATAAAATTTAGGACCCACTTCCTGGGGCTGGAGATTGTTGTAGACTTCCCAGAAATGTCAGGGTCATAGCTCTGTAAGGAAGGAGCAAGACAGCAGAGATACGGGAAGCAACCAACAATGTCTCCTACATAGGATTAAGAATAGTAAATCAGCAACTTAACATGCCCTAGAATGTCCATCACATCTGATTATTCTCAGAAGGAAATAATATATATTTCAAATATCCAATATATCTTTGGGTGACAAAATGAAGTGGATAAAGCTCATTTTCAGCACCCACACTTAGCCACTTCTGTTACCTCTAGATCCCCTGTCATCAAGGGTTTTTGCTTTGCAATCTTATGTAAATGGCGTTCTGTTTCATCTTCTGTATCTGAATTTACCAAGCCGTCATTCTCATTCTCTACGTAGGGAAGTACTGAAGTACTTTAATGTGTCAATTACTGATTTGGTTTAACAGCATACCATTCTCAGGTAATATTTGAAGTTTAAGAGCTGTGTTTAATATTAATAGAACAAGAATTAGTGGTGGAGGAGGAGAAGGAAGAAAACTATGGTAGAAATTATTTTAGGCCCTAAAACAAATTGGTGAAGATAGTTTGAGTAGGAGACTTCTCCTTATCTGTAAATAAATTTACACAGCCCCTTATTTTGCTTTAAAACAAGGCTTTTATATGTAACAAAGTTTATTCTTAGCCCACAACAAAGAAATGCTTCACAATTATAAAATCAGCTAGTTCTGGTAAGGGTTAACTGATTTGCAACAGTTTCTCACAAAATATTGAAATACTGAGCTTAATGCCCTTCCCTTGGTAGTCGTTCTGTTAGTATGACTAAACAATACACACATGCATAACTAAATAACTGTTCTTTGTGCTTCCACTCATGTGTACTTATGCTGAGTTCTTTGTCTAGGGGGCATATTTCTGTTCAATTAAATGGGAAACTAAGCCCAGCATTCTTTGCTAGTTCTCACCTCAGCAGGTAATCTAGTTCTCACACATGATACAAGCTGACTGGCCATGACAAGTGTGCATTCTAACTGTACTGTTTCTCCTTGTCTCAGACATTGATTATAAATTCCATTTTTAGCTTTGATCTGTTGAACAAAGTTTCTACATTCTAACAGAAAAAGAAATGTCTTTTTATAACACTTTCTGAGGGCATTCAATGTATATATTTTGAATTAATGAACCTTTATTGGTAATTTGCTCATTACGGATCCTGCATAGTACGGGTTAATCTATGCTCTTCTGGATTGATCACCTTCTTTTTTTTCTTTTTATTGTTGTTCAGTTACAGTCATCCCCATTTCCCTCCATGACTCTTCCCTACTCTACCCACCACCCACCTTCCACTTTCAATCTTCCCCCTCCTCTTGTTGTCTTTATCCACGGGTCCTTTATACATGTGCCTTGACTTGACCCTTCACCTTCTCTCTCCAATTATATTCCTCTACCCGCCCCTCTAGTCACTGTCAGTTTGTTCTTTATTTCCATGTCTCTGGTTCTATTTTGCTCCCTTGTTTGCTTTGTACATTAGGTTCTACTTATAGGTGAGATCATATGGTATCTGCCTTTCACTGCCCGGTTTATTTCACTTAGCATAATTCTCTCCAGATCCATCCATGCTGTTGCAAAACGTAGGAGTTCCTTCTTTCTTTTGGTTGCATAGTATTCTATTGTGTAAATGTACAACAGTTTTTCGATCTACTCATTTTTTGGTGGGCACTTAGGCTGCTTCCAGCACTTTGCTTTTCTAAGTTCTGCTGCTATGAACATTGGGGTGTATAGATTCTTTTGAATTGGTGTTTCAGAATCCTTAAGGTATAATTTCAGCAGTGGGATTGCCAGGTCAAAAGGCAGTTCTATTTTTAGTTTTTTGAGGAAATTCCAAACGTGTTCCACCAGTGGCTGCAGCAGTCTGCATCCCCACCAACAGTGCACTGAGGTTCCCTTTTCTCCACATCCTCACCAGCACTTGTTGTTTGTTGATTTGTTTATGATGGCTGTTCTGGCTGGTGTGAAGTGGTATATCATTGTGTTTTTAATTTGCATCTCTCTGATGGCTAGTGATGCTGAGCATCCTTTCATGTGTCTCTGGGCCCTCTGTATGTCCTCCTTGCAGAAGTGTCACCTTCTTATTTCCAAAGTTACCTGGAGCATGATGGTGATGCCTGGCCAATGTTATAAAAAATTATGTAGAGATAAATAATGTTTTATAACCATGAATGGTTTGTGAGTTGTTTCATGGTGGAACATACCAACTTATAAGCATTGTTTAATTAAAATAATTGGATTTATGATTTGTAGCCAATTTCCATGTAGTATGATGTTTTTTTCAATGGTTAAGGCTGCTGTGTTTATATATTATATATATGTAATATGTATATATGTAAATATATACCTCAGCCCTTGAAATTTCCTGAGGAGTAAGAGAGTCTTTTGTATACTAGTGAGATGACTGTTTTGGCTGAGGGGCTCCTAGGTAACTACAGAATGGGGGTTGGTCGCCAAAGAGACCAACCATGAGATCAGAGGATAGTAACTTTCAGCCCTACACCCCTGACTCCTGGGAGGGGAGAGGGGCTGGAGTCTGGGTTATAAAATCTCTTCAACACTAAGGTTTGAAGGGCTTTCGGACGGTGAACACAGCAGCATGTGGGAGGTTTACACGACTGTAGAGGACGTGGAAGCTCCGCACCACCTCTGCTCCACCTTTTCCTTTTGGCTGTTTCTGAGTTGTATCTTTTGTAATAAACCTGTAATAGTAAATACAGCAGTTTCCCAAGTCGTTCTAGCAAATTACCCAATCTGAGTGTAGGGTGTCATGGGAACCTACAAAGTTGTAGTCAAGTCAGGCAAGAGTGCTGGTAGCTTGGCTACCCCATTTGCAGCTGGTGTCTCAGGGCAGTCTTGTAGGACAGTGCGTTTACCCCGTGAGGTCTGTGCTGACTCTGGATAGTGTCAGGATTGGATTGAATTTCTGGACAACTAGTTGACGATGTAGAATTAGAGAAAAAGTTGATGACGTTGGAAAACACATCATAGATATTCACGTAGCTAGAATGTGTCTAGAATATACCTATGTAATCAGTTCTCTGTAAGAGACCCTCCTCCCCCATGATGAGCAGATAGGTGTTGGACATTGTCATATCAAGGTGTTTTGCATACCTATAGGGAGTGCCTTTACACTGGGGACCAAGTATTTCTCATAGGGCCCAGGCGTGTGAGGACCGCTAGGCTTGTATGTGTGACCTCGCATCCCTTTCACTGCATATGCTTCTCTGGCTGCTGCACTGTTTTCTGTGCTGGTAATACAGCTCTTTCCTGAGTATAAACTGTTTTAGCCCTGTGAATCTTTTCAGCAGCTCAACACTTAAAATGATTAATGCATAATTTATACAGATTCTTCTGACAACCTTCACTAATATCCTCAGTCATTTTATCAGACTAGTAGATGAAGAAAGAATTCTAGTATTTAAAATATATCCTGTCAAGGAAATACTGGCACAGATAGCTGCTATGTATTAATTAGACTTTAATCCCATATATTTTCAAAAGTGAAAAAAATTATTATGACTATGAGAATTTCCCTAATATATTGTTATTTTTTCACCAAAAAAACTTATAAAAACAGTGGGAAATAAAAAATTTAGTGTGGACTATGGCAGCTCAGCACACTCAGAATTAAGCTCCGCCGGCCATTGTATTTTTAAATCTCTCAAAACTCTAAGTGGGAGGCCGAGAGAGTGGTCACTGCTAATCACTTTAAGTCTGCCTCTTTATTTCATATACTATTTAAATCCCAAAGAAAATTTTGTTAGTTCTATAAATTCTACATGGCGTTAGATAATGTAGTTATCACCTTCATTCTTTTTATAATACAAGGGTAAAATTTACATCTGATTTATCATTTCAGAATTTTTATTAATAGATATAATTTTATCACAATAATGCTACACTATTATGGGTAGATTTAAAAAAATAAATGTAAACAACATCTGTATTCATAAATGTCTAGTGAAAGGGCGTATTAACATCTTGGAATTTTAAAATATAACAACTAATTAAGCACAAGTGTAATTTCATGAATTTAAAAATAGCAATAAAGTGAACAATAGGTGCTTTATTTAATAATGAGTGTTGAATGTAAGCAGTATTATATAATCAGTAATTAATTTCCAAGTGCCTACTTTAAAGAATTACTAAAATCGCATTAATGCAGCTAATTAAGAATTAAAGGGTTGTTTTAAATACTACATGTCAATACAACTGTCTCACTCAAATCTCTGTGTTTATTGACCAGGCCTTCTGTGCATGGCAGATAAACCCAAGCAATCACTTTGCAATAAGCAGTTTTATATATTATCAGATATTCTGTGGGCATCATCTGCTTTTGACAGACAGCTGTCCTCCCCCATAATCACCCCCACACGGTGAGGAATGCAGCAGCAGCAGCACTGAGTCCTTCTTATTACAAATGGGAATGAGCAGCTCCAAATAAAGCACTAGGTGATAAAAAGAGAAAGAATAATAGGTCATCTGGCCATTTGCCTATTACTAGATTTCTTCCCACAGTGGCTACTATTTATCTAATGTCAGTCTTTCAAAATGACTTATTTGGATATATTTTTATGCGTTATATATTACCTAGGAAATAAGATTTCATATTTTCTTTCTGGAAGCCTACATGTCCTATATGCTTTCTGTGTAATTTACCAATGGAACATTCTAAGGTTATTTTGGTATATGACAAATGTTAACAACAGTAATAGACTGGATAATTGACTTAGGACCATCAATATAAAAATACCTGCTTTTATACCAGAGGACGCAGTGACCATAGGATATTTTAAAAATGATTTAGTGTAAGTCAGTCAGCTGGTTAGCAGCAGAGGGCAGTGCTCTAAAGTATTAAATATATAGTTTCCTCTACATTTGAACTTGGATGGTTTGAGTTAGAAAGGTGATTTTTTATCCCTTAGCTAGATGAATGTGGACTAGCAAATAGATGCTCAGAACATTTATAAAGCTTTTGTGTATCTTCTAAGATGACTGTGTGGATATAAGCATCCAATCAAGTCTCATGAAGCCATTCCTCATGCTCCTGGCATTGTTTTCCTTTTATCTATGGAAGATTTTTTTCTTCTGCTTTATGGTTTTTTTATACAGTTGCTTTGTTCCAATACTGGTATTGAATTTAATCTTTTTGAGAGTTGAAACTATGTATTACTAATGTATCTTCAACAACTAGTTGAATGCATCCTAGCCAACAATTATATAAGTACCTTACATATCATTTTAAGAGAGTATTCACATACACTCGCTGCTTTATTAGAAGGTAGTCAACACACACGTATACACATCTGAGATAAGAATATTGATCTGTGACATTCTTATTTTAAACCATTAATGTAACTAGACAGCATGAGGTCTATTCACCTGTTGCCATGTATACGCATAACACAAAATTTTGTATGGAAGGAAATAGGTTTTTATTAACAGGGTTCCCAATGTAGGGACCTGGAAGCATTCCTGCTCTGAACCCTTAGCTAGAACCTCCCTTGCTCCCAAAAAGACTGCAGACCAAAATCACACCCAGAAGCTCCCATCATTGCTTATCTGTCCTGTACAGCTTAAGCCGGCCAGGCAAACGGCTCTCCATCCTCAATGGGTTATGCAACTATTGATTTTCAGTTGCTGTCACTTTGCAGCAGCTCTTTCTCTTTCTTTCTCTTTCTCTAGGTCTGGAGTGCACTGCCAGATCACTCTAGACATTCGCGCAGAGGCAGCTTCATCTGCGACCAGCCTCCTTGTGCAGCTCTCTGGGCATGAGAGTGGAAGCAGTTCAGGGTCCACATGCCCTGCTGTGCTCGGCCATAGCGTCTCAGAGGCTGGAGCCCATTGAGGCCCACGGTGAGACCCTGCCTCCAGGGAGCTGGCTTCCAACCTTGCGGGGCCTAAGACCTGAGCTGTCCCAGCTTTTGCCGCTCCCACCCACAGATAGGCAACCCGGGCTCCCACTCACAGAACATGTGGGCGACAGGCGGTCCTGTCCCCTAGTCGGAGCTGGCACTGGTGGTGTGCGGGCAGCAGCGGGCAGCAGAAGTCGGGGAGGGGTGGCCTGAGTCTCCTCCCAGCCCCTCTTAGTGGAGTCCACTGCCAGGCAGCAGCTGGGGTGCTCGGCGAGTAGCACGAGTGCTGTTCTGGGCAAGGGCCACTGGCCCAGAAGCCTAAGACCCCTGCGGCCGAGCAGCAAAGAGAGAGCTAAATCGTCTGTTTTCGTCCTACACTGCTTTTCAAAGACCACCCGCACCCCCGCCCCCATAATTCCCTGCACCCGTAAGAAGTAGTTGGGGAGGGTATGTCCCTCCCATCCAATCACCTCCCTAACTCCCAGTGTCAGCCTGGCCTGCTCCTTTTCAGCTGAGTCATTCATGTGTCGCCCGTTGAGAAGTGCCCTGGACAGATAGCCAGGAGCCCAATACTGGTGTCTGGCTCATCGCTTCAGTTGTATCAGTTAATCTTTCTGTGCCATCCTTTCCTTGTTTGGTAAATGATTAAAAAGAATGTTTGGTGCCGAGCTGTGTAATGACTGAAGGGAGCAAGACAGGTGAGAGTGAGATTTTAGTTCTGTATTTAAATGAACTAGATCTTGTCTTGTTTCCCAGGACAAATTGAAAGGAACAAGCGCCCTCACCAGTGTGGCTTGGTTGGTTGAGCATCATCCTGCAAAGTACAAGTTTGCTAGTTTGATTCAATTCCCATTTGGGGCACATGCCTGAGCTGTGGCCGTCCCACTATTTGGTCAATTTCACATTGATTTCTTCTCTGCAGGGGGCTAGCTTATCTGGTTGAGCTCCTGTCAAGCTCATCCTGTTTAGAGCTGGTCTACAAATACTATGATATATTTTAACGTAGCAAAAATAACATTTAGTAATAACATTTAGAAGTGCCCAGACTCAGAGACCCTTGTTCTATCTAACAAAAGGATGGAAAAAATATTACAAGCACAAGCTAATGATATTCAGGACAAAGAATATTGCCAGTAGTAAGGAGGGACATTTCATAACGACCAAAGAGCTCACCAGGAAGATATGTCATAAATGTGTATTCACTTAAAAACTGAACTTCAAAATATGAGGCAAAAATTGACAAACCTGGAAAAAGAGACACTTTCATGATTATAGTTGGTGATATCAGTTACCTTCTGTCAGTAATTGAGAAGTAGTTGGAAAAGCTGTAAGGATATAAAAGACTAGCAACAGTATTAACCGATTTGATGTAACTGACATTTATAGAACAGACCATCCTTAACTACAGAAAATGCACTTTTCAAGTGCACATGATCCAGCCACCAACATAGCAGTTTCATTGTAGTTCAGAAGATTCCTCATTCTACTCTCAGTTTCAGTGATTTGTTAAAAGGATTCAGAGAACTAAAAAAAACATTATACTAACAATTAACAGTTCATTACTGAAGTAATACAATTATATAATATGCACAGTTTGTTAAGTAAACCAACATTCACAAACATGGACCCAGAGCCCTCCAAACAAGTGTAGTTGACAGTTCATTACCAAAGCTCCCCATTCCTGATACTGTTCTCAGACTGTACCTTCTACAGGCAGTGAATGAGTAGTTTCTCAGTTTTACCTAGCCCTATGGCTAATTTATTATGCCTGACGTTATTAAAGATGAAACCGATCGCTGAAGAGCAATGGATAAGGACAGAACAATTTGAAAGTGATTTACCTAAGAAATGTATTAGGCTAAATCATGCATGTATGGACTGTTTCCTAGCCACCCTGCTTGTGCAAACATCATTATTAATCCTGTAGATCCTTCATACAAATTCAAAACACTTTTCTCTGAGATCCATCCACATCTTCTGGATGTTCTTGCCTGATGGGCTGAAAGTAAAAGCTGAGTAATAATGAGAGAGAATAAGGACTTGGGGAAAAACAAATAATTTGAAGTAACTGCCATTTTCTTTAGATTAACTGTCCTCTATTGGTATACTTTAAGTTTAGAAAACCTGAGTGGTTTCATATTCTCTGGAGGTAAAAATTGTACCAGGCTTCAATTTAAATGTTATAAGGACTTGAGATGTATGTTCCTTCACCAGAGAACATGACATCAGAAATTCCTAGCCATACATGCCTTAGTGTTCAATTTTGCAGTTTCAAAAAAAGCTGACCTCTCACTGAAAATTTGTAGAACTGAACTGAAACTGCATTAAAATGTAAGCTCCAAATGAAAATTTTTGATGTTTTAAACAGGAAGTTTAATATTTTTTAAGACAGAGAAATAAACATAATGTTTTGTTGACCTCGCATGGTAAAATGGGATCTTAATAATTTTCTCCCAATAGACACCCATTTCCACTACAATGTCCAACTTTGACTTATTTTAAATATTAGTAACAAAATAATTAAAATAGTTTAACACTGGAAAATAATTTTTTACAATTGAAATTATTTAAAAGTTACTTAAACTATATTCCCTCAGATTTTTAATTTATAGGGCTTTATGAGATCTTGGAATTCTTTACACCCCTCAATAATTTTTTATTTCCTATTTTTTTCAAACTGTAGCAGTAGATTCCAATTGAAATTATATGCTGATACAAGCAAATTTTCCTGTCAAATATTTTGGAACTCATTGCTGTGAAAAGTTCATACCAGCGATATAATCCTGACAAGCGCTATATTTGGTGCTTTGTATGAGTCTTGGTGATACGCAGTTTAAAGCAAAGACACTTCTTTCTGTAACCTTCTCTTCTTACCCACCCTCATATTGCTCATGCCTTCTTTTTTCCTTAGTTTAGCTTAACTCTTTTCAGAAGATGGACTTCTACTTTCAAGAACACATTTTCTTTTCATTTTCTATACTAAGCATCATCCCCAGAGAGGTCTTAACTTCGTTGGACAGGATTGTTTCGCTTATTGCTCCTTCTGTTCTAAGTTTGCATGAATGAACGTTCAGGCAATGTTGTGATTATGTGCTGTTTTGTATTTGTTAGTTGAAAATGCACTCAGAGTAATTGCTTTTGTGACAAATATATGTGACAACCACGGCATTTCCCAGAAACAAGATGTCAGTTCAAAGATATTCATATTAAAATTTGAAAAATACCTATTATATGCGTGTATCAAAAAATGAATTTTACAAATGTAAATGGCACGAAATATTTGCAAATGCCACTTTTATTTATGCTTTTAAGAATGTGTGGATTTTCTTTATCTCTGTTAAAATCATATAAATTTTTTCTAAACAGTCATAATTTCTACTCTGTTTTGAAGAACTTTTTAAATTAAATTCCTGTGGTTACAGAATTTACTATTAAAGTATTATACTGCTTTGTTCTTAAGATATGCTGTATAAACTCAAGTTCCATCTTATATTTTTATGACCCGCCAAAATCCTAAATAAAACCCCTGTGTTCATCTCTCTGCCATTCCTCTATAACTAATTTGATAGTCATTTTGGTTTAAAATTCCAACTTTGAATGAGAGGGACTGTCTTAGAATAAGTGAGAATAACTCATTTTTCTACTCGTTGTAAAATACAGATTGCGTATTTTACCCAATCACTGATTGATTATTTTCCAAACAGGTGTGACTTGTAAATATACAGACATAAGTGTTACTCAGAAATTACACATACACGTCAATAAAATAACTAGGTTTTCCATTCCACAGTTTATTTTTTCACTACCATTGCTAACTAATCATGTTATGTTGCATTCCTATCAAACTCATCCTGTGGTGAATAAATATTTACTCAAATTTTACTTCATGTACTAGTTCTGACTTAAAATAATTTCTTCACTTGAGTAAAGTATGAGGATTGTGGCATTTCTTAACTCACTCTCTCTCTAAAACCAACCAAAACCATCAACAAAAGGCAGAAGAGATTTAAAAACAAAAGCAAAAACTCCCCTATGAAAACATAACCTTAAGGGAGCATGATTTATGGAGAAACTGATCATGACTTATGATAAAGCTGAAGTTGCAGTGATCTTTGCACAACACTAAGTGAGGCTATTTGACAACAATCCACACCATGTAGAATTTTAGTCATGAAAGAGTAAAGAACTATCCAGAAGGAAAGAAAGAAAAAGAAACCTGGACAGAAAAAACCCCAACAAACAGCCCTACAATGAACAGGTCTGAGAGGACAGACACAGATGAAGACAGCTCAAAAGTTAACAGGAAACATTCTTTTTCCCAAAGGCAAGTTGTGCCGCAGCTGGAGAATGCTAAAACAACCCATTCTTTGAGTTATGACTGCTTTATTATCAACAGTGGTCCCAGACCAACACTTCTAAACCCATCTGTTACGAAGGATACCCAATTGCTAAGCTATCCTCGACACAGGATAGTACTCAATCCCTAGTTTATCCCCACTTCTAATTTTAACTCAGAAATAGCAGCCAATCCAAAACTGATCCCTACTGCTCTTAGACTTTCCCCAAACTATGCAGAATGTACCCAAGCCATACAAAAGGGACTTCCCTTTTCCCTCTTGTGAAGTACTTTTCATAGGTTCCTCTGGAGTGTTACCCTCTGCTGCATTGAGCCATAGAGGGAAAAAAGTGATATTGATTAATTAATATATAATATGAATCCTGGGAAGAAAGCTGATCTGATCATTCTTTCTTGTTAAATGAAAGGGATATTTACAAAGTCCAGAGGGGTGGGGAAAAAAGAATGTGTCTCCAGCAAAGAAAAAGACTCAGTAGTTATGTTACAGAAAAATGAAGCGACCAGACACTGAGGGGTTAGGAGCACGATCTTTATTTACGTGCACGGGCCCAGAGGAGACAAACTCCAAATTCTGAACCCAGAACAATAGCCCCGCATTCCTTTTATGCTGGGCTAAGCAGGGGAGGGTATTGGGAGTCGTAGTATAGATTTGGCACGAAGGTGCTTACAGAAGTGGGAGAGAAGCATTTACAGCATTAGTCAGGGCAGACAGCGTCTCAACACCTGCAGCAGGGCAGATAACATTTCACTTCGTCCTTGGTGTCGGCCCTGACTCCCTCTACAGTTATAGGACCCACAAATCCTTACTGGGGGTGAAAAGAAAAATGAAAGAAAAGATGACTATAAATGCTGGGATCACTTGGGATTCCAGGCCAGTTTGGTTTCTGTTATGGATTGAATTATGTCCCCCAGAAGATATAGTGATGTCATAACTCTGGTACCTGGAAATGCAACTTATTTGTATTTGCAGATGTGGTCAAGTTAACATGGGGTTAATTCAATATGACTGGTATCCTGTAAACAAAGGGAAAAGTGGATGCAGAAATACACAGGGAGAATGCCATGTGATAACAGGAGGAGAAATACTGTAGTCAAACAGCTGCAAGCAAACGAACGAGAAGAACTCTGGCCACCACAAGAAGCTAGGAAGAGGCAAGGAAGGCTCTATCAAGAATTTCAGAAGGACCATGGCTCTGTCGATGACATGATTTCCAACTGCTCATCCCTGAGACTGCAGGAGAATTAATTTCTGTTGTTTTAAGCCACCTAGTTGGTGGTACTTTCCTAGAGCAGCCCTGAGGAACTAATAAAGATTTTGGCACTGAAAAGTAGGGTGCTGCTGTCAGAAATAACAAAATATGTGCAAGTGGCTTTGTATTAGGTAGTAGGTGGAGTAGGAGTAGGTGGTGGAGTTTTAAGGCAGTTGATTGTACAAACCTAGATTTCCCTGAAGAGGCTTTTGGTAGACATAGCTGATAAAGGTTTCTTATCCAAAATATGTAAAGAACTTAAACAGCTCAATAGCAAAACAAACAATCAATTAAAAATGAGCAGAGGATCTGAATAGACATTTTTCCAAAGAAGATATGCAGACGTCCAAGTTACACCAATCATCAGGAAATGCAAATCAAAACTACAATGAGATATCACCTCACACTTGTTAGAATGGCTACTATCAAAAAGGCAAGAGATAAAAAGTTTTGTCAAGAATGTGAAAATCTTGTACGCTGCTGCTGAGAGTGTAAATTGGTGCAACCACTATGGAAAACATTGTGGAAGTTCCTCAAAAAATTAAAAATAGAGCTAGCATATGGTCCAACAATTCCACTTCTGGGTATTTATCCAAATAAAACGAAACACTAATTTGAAAAGATATATGCAACCTCATGTTTATTGCAGTATTATTACAATAGCCATGATATGCAAACAACCTAAGTTTCCAATGATGGGTGAATGAGTAAAGAAAATGTGAGATACACACAATGGAATATCATTCAGCCATGAAAAGCAGGAAATCTTGCCTTTGAGAAAAGATGGGTGGACCTTGAGGGCATTTGGCAAAGTATAAGAAGTTAGAGAGAGAAAGACAAATGTCATATGATCTCACTTATATGTGAGATCTTAAAAATAAAAAATCACCACCACCAATAAAAAAGTCAAAATCACAGATACAGAGGATGGTTTGATGGTTGCCAGAGGTGGGGAATGGGGGTTTGGCAAAATGGGTAAAGGGGGTCAAAAGATACAAATTTCAAGTTATAAAGTAAATAAGTCATGGGGATATAGTGTCCAGTATTGTGACTATAGTTAATAATGATATATTGTAAGATATTTACTGTATTGTATTATATATTTGAAAATTGTTATAAGAATAGATGTTAAAATTCTCATCACAAGAAGAATTCTAGCTGGGGTAATGAATGTTAACTAGACTTATTATGGAGGTCATATTTCAGTATGTACAAATATGGGATTAATGTGTACACCTGCAACTAATGTAATGTTTATGTCAATTATATCTCAACAATAATAAAAAACCTAGAAATAAAAGGGAAGTTGCTCAACTCAATAAAAACCATGTAGATAAGCCCACAGCTAGTATCATACTCAACAGTGAAATACTGAATGAAAGCTCTAAGATCAGAAACAAGGCAAGGATGCCCACTCTTGCTATTTCTAGTCAACACAGGGCCAGCTCCAATAGCAGTCTAAATCTTTTCTCCGTAAGTCAGTTTCTTCTTAAATTCCTATTAGCATCTACAGGGCTGCTTCTAACACAATGGTTCTCAAGGCGTGGTTTCATGATAAGCATGTTTCACCTGAGAACTTGTTAGAATCGCATATTCTTTTGCTCCACTGCATGCACACTGAATCAAGAATACTATGGGTGTGAGTGTCATCAATTGTGTGTAGCAAACCCTTCTGGTGAACTGATTTCACATGGAAGTTGGATAGTTCTATCACTAGCAAACACCAATGCAAAAGTAAAAATGGAGGACACTGGTAGGAGGAACTAAGAAGTTCCTTGTTGCATGCAAGATTATTATTTCTATTAGTATTTTTTTTTTTATAGATGAAGGAAAGGGAAAATAAGCGGGAAAAGGAGCAGTGAGATACTGGATTCGATAATTCAGTTCATCACACTTGCAGTAGAATGTCAGGTTCAAAACCAAGGTTCTCCTGTTTACTATCCACAGAGCTTGGGGCATTATCTGGCACAAAGTAAGCTCTCAAAATAACTGGTTAGATAAATACATGAAGGCCAATTTTATTGTAAATAATATGGGTTATTCATGTATTTTAAATAACAGGTTTTCTTTTAATTTTTGTTTGTTTGTTTGTTTGTTTGTTTTTGGTGGAAGCAGCCCAAGTCTCTTGTGGCTCAGCAGAGGGAAGCTCAGAATGAACACTTGCTGAGGGAAGCAGATCTGAGAGGAACCGGGACGAGCTGTTCCAGGCACTCCACTCCATTTTCGTCTCCCAGCTTCTGCAGCCACACATCACTTCCTGCCTGCCGTAAGCAATTAGTGAAGGTATGGGAGACACTAAGATACCTTTACTGTGATTTCTAAAACAGTAGTGTTGAAAACCCTGCAATAAATGTTTCTTTATAGTTTTACTTAATGTTTTAAGGGGTATTTTGAAGTTTAATTTTGTCAACATTTTAGAAATTGCCAAAGTAAAACTAGTGAATCACAGAACTAGTAATCAGTAAGAGTTTTACTGTGCACACACCAAAACAACAGTGTGTGAGCCAGGAACACTCAAAACAAACACGGCGTGAGACTCGGGTGTATTGTTGTAAAGCAGCTTATAGAGTGAGAAGGCAGTGTCTGTTTACTGTTCGCTGTGCTCGGTTATAATACTAGAATTTTCTTAAATATGGGGAGTTGGCCATTAGTTACCTCATATCAGCCTTGGGAAACATTTTAAAATTTTGCTTATAATTTCTAGAGACATCAACAAGAAATGACCCAGGTCAAGTTAGTCCTGTAATATAAGCATATGAAGCTTTGTTTGTATATAACTATTTTGATCTGCTCAGGAAATTTTCACAGTAATATTTGTTTTTTTTTATTCCAACAACTGACATACAATAACAACATTTATAGAAAGTGTATAATCAAGGTTTTATCATTTCAATTTTATGTACCTGCGAAATTATCACCACAATTAAGCTAATGAAATATCACACTCCAAAATTTTATTGTTGCCCTTTGTAATCATTCCTTTGAATCCATTTCTGTACTTTCCCATCCCTGGACAACTATCGATGTATTTTCTATCACTATATATTATTTAGAATTTCTAGAATTTTATGTGAATGGAATAAAAAAATATGTACTTTTTTGGTGGGTTTTACTACTTTCTCTTATAATATTGCAATTTATCCACATTGTTTTGTGTACAGTAATCAATACCTTTATATTGGGAAGTAGTATTTTTGTTGTATGGATATATCAGAATCCATTTATTTACCTTGGATGGGAATTTGGATTATTTTAGCAATTCTCTCCAACACTTGGTATCATCGGGCTTTTAAAATGTTCACTCTAACAGGTGCATACAGTTCTCTCATTGTCATTTATTTTACATCTCTTAATTACTTATGTTGTTGAGCATCTTTTTATTTGATGTTTTGAGTTGGTATCTACTTTGGTGAATTAAGGGTTTAAATATTTTGCCCATTTTCATTTGTGTTATTGTTGTGTTTTGATAGTTTTTATATATTCTAGATAGAAGCCCTTTATCAGATATGTCTTGCAAATGTTTTTTATACTCCATATCTTGTTTTTAATTCTTATAGCACTTTTATTTGAAGAATAGAAGTTACTAATTTTGAAGTTGAATTTATAAATTGGGCTGAATTTGCTTGATTGACTTTTCTTTGCCTTATGGGTCATGGTTGCTTCTTTGAATGCCTGGGTTTTTTTGTTTTGTTTTGTTTTGTTTTTGTTTTTTTAATGCTTCACTGTGAATTTTACTTACTTGGGTGCTATATATTTTTGTGTTGCTATAAATATATTTGGGCTTGGTTGTAGGAATCAGTAAAGTTACCTGGAAACATTTTGATCCTTTTGAGTGTAATTTTTAAATTTTTTAGGTCGGGTAGGGCAGTGGTTTATTTAGAACTAATTTTATTCTAGTTCTGAGGCAAAGCTCTTGAGTCCTTTACTTATGCCTCCTGAATTATAAAGTTTTCCACACTGACTAGAGTGTGTGTTCCCTTAACACTTTCAGGTAGTTCTTTCCTGGGTCTTCGGTAATTTCCCCATGTGTGTGCGCTGATCCTCGCTTAGCAGCTCTCTCCTGTCTGGTCCTCTGCTCAATGAATTCCAGCTGCCTTGGCCTGTCCACATGTCCAGATCCATCTGCTCAGCTGAGGGAGACCACAGGGCTCTGCATTTTCCCTACACTATGGTTTCGTCTTCTCTCTTCTGTGACCATGATATGCTGTCTCGGCAATAAACTGGGACAATCAAAGGGATTATTTCTTTTGTTTACCATTTCTCTGGGATCAGTGATGTCTTACCTCTTGAAAACCCTTGTTTAGCGTGTGTATTTCCTTTCCTTGTGTTTTTCAGGCACATGGTAAGTATGATCATCTTATTCTTTGCTTCCCAAAGCAGAAGAGTATTGGATTTCTAATATTATAAATAAGAGGAATTGTAGAGGCACATAAATATTATATATGATTTCATGGTATTATGTGTTATACTGTTTAACTATTTTATAGCTACTTAAAAAAAGATATATAGTGATGGTACATCTTTTATTGAAAATACATGAATTAAATGGTTGCTATGGTATTTACCTTGAATTATTAGGGATCTTGACCTTAGTCACAAAACATAAAAGTCTCTGATAAAATATATGTAATAGGAAAAAATGCATTTAAATTAGAATATTTTAAAATACATCTTGTCTTTCAAGGGAAGAATTTTTTTTTTATAAATGAGAGGTCTGTTGAGAGAATGGTTTCATACAGATTGTAAGTGTTGGGGATGCCTAGAGAAAACAAATCATATTCACCCTAAAATATAGGCTATGAAAAATTTAATGGTTTTTTTCATGCCAATTTTCCCTGTGGTGTATGAACATGAATGTCCTTGCTTACAAAGGAATTTAACCAATGGAAAAGGGAAAAAATGGGTTTTCTGTAATTATCTTTATTTCTGAACTCTATTGCCTTAGGGAGATTTTATTGTTAAAATGAAAATTCCCTGTGTGTGTGTTTTGGCTAATACATATTTATTGTTGTAAAGTTAAAAAAAATCAGTTATGTAAATCCATACTGCAAATAGTTTTTTTAAAACGTGAATTTCATCTTTTAAAGTTTTCTTTAAGAGAATTTATTTTAGGGCAGATATGACAGCCTTTGAAAACATTTAAGTAGACGACTATTATACCTTTTTGTTCACTCGTTCAGTATTCTATCTTCCCTTTTACAAGTCTGCTCATAGAATGTAGTAAACAAGAAATCTTAAGCCTTAATACTTAGAAAGCAAAAGGATTTTATTATCCAGGTCATGTATATTTTTCAAATCTAAGAGTCTTGTGGAAGAGACATTTCATGCTCCATTTCCCAAGTCGTAGCTGTGCTCTGTTTACAGATGTGGTTTGTATCGTTTTAAAAGGCCAAACTTCTTTTTGTTTTGTTTTCATTTTGGGTTAGAATTTGTGTCTCACAGGAGTGAGAGGCTTTGTTTCAAGTTCTTGCATCATCTTACCTATGAAGGAAGAGAACGCTGTGAGAACAAACTGGAGCATTGATATTCAGATATAATTTCTACATATACCTTTTTGTCATTACAAAATTAGAAGACTTCTACTGACATTCAGTAACTTTTCAGTAATGTACCTGTTACTGAAAAGTGTTGTAATGATTCTTAGTAATACCACTGAGCTCACTCAAGACAATCCTGGATTAGTTTATATTTTTCGTAATTTATAAAAATGTGACACTATAGCATGTACCCTCTTTTGTCTGTGTTTTTACTCAGAATTATTATTTTTAGTCATCCTTGTTGCCGCATGTGTCATTAATTCATTCTACTTATTACTCAGTAGTAATTCTTTTTATGAATATACTGTAATAAATTTATGATTTACTTGATGATGGACATTTGGGTGCAAGCTTTTGACTGTTACAGATAAGAATGTTATTAACGTTTATATACAAGTTGTTTTAGGAACATAAGGTTTCATTTATTCTTAGGCATATAGCTAGGAGGGGAATACCAGGTATATGTTTAACTTTTTACACAAAGTGCCAACTGTGTCCCAAAGTGACTGTATCATCTTACATTCCCAATAATAGTGTTTGAGAGTTTCATTTGCTCCACATCTTCAGGTTTGTATGTTATCATCTTAATTGTATCCATTGTAAAAGGTTTGCTGTGGTATCTCATTGTGGCTTAATTTGCATGTCAAAATTTCACTAACGACTAATGAGGTTGAACACCTTTTCATATGGAGTTTGTGATTAGCATATCTCTTTTTGAAAAGTAGGTGTTCCTATATTTTGCTTATTTTAAGTTTGTTTGTGTTCTTAATGCATTTGAAAGTATATTCTAGGTACATGTACTTTACCACATATGTGTTTTCCCAGGCATTCTTAATGTTAATGAAGTACTATTATTTTTAAACAAATTATGGTTTAGCTGTCATACCTAAAAAATATTCACCTAATTCAAAGTCTCAAAGATTTCCCACTGTTTTTCAAGAAATTTTATAATTTTTTCCAGGTTTCATATTAAGGTCTATGATTGATTTTGAGTTAATTATTTTATACTATGGGAGTTAATATCAGGGATCTTTTTATTTTTTTCATATGGATAGCAAATGTTTCCAGTCACATTTTTTGGGAAATAATTCTTTTCCATTAAATTACTTTTGCACCTCTTTTGGGAACCAATTGACTATAGACATGTCAGTATATCTTTGGACTATAGTTTCTGTTTCATTTCCTATTTTGATGCTAATACCAAATTGTATTGTAGTTTTAAAATAATTCTTAAAATCACGTAGTATAAATCCATCAACTTTATCTATATGTTTTTCATATTTTTGTTTGTTTATCAATATGTTTGTTTTGTTTGTTTATCAATATGTTTTCCTTTATCAATATGTTTTTGAAATGTCTGGGTTCTTTTATTTTTACATAAAATTTAGAATCGGCTTATAAATATATACTAAAATATCTGCTTGGATTTTGATTGGGATGTCATTGACTTTAAAGAAAAATTTGGGAAGACGTAACATCTTAATACTCTTAGGTCACCTGGTCCAGGAATATGATATTATTTCTTAATTTCTTTAGTTCTTCTTCAACTTCTCCGAGCAATGTTTTGTAGTGTGGAATGTACAGGTCTACCCCATCTTTATCAATTTTATCTTAAACCCAAGAGGTTAGCATGTACAATAACACTAAATACCTTCTTTATAAAAAATAAATTAGTTAAAAATTTTAAATAAACTTTCACCACACGTGTACATGCGCATGACTGACAAATGAGACTTTCTCGATGTGCATCTATACCTAACTTAAACTTACCTTTTAACATGTGAAAAGACTTGTTTTGGCCCTGAAACACTTTGGGAAAAGAAATTATTAAAATTCTTTTCAGACATCTTTCAACAAGCTTTTTGATTCCTTCTATAAAGGAGACATAGTTGCCCATTTCCAACTTCTTAAGGGAAAGAACACCTTTTTCTTTATTTGTTTGCTTTTAACCTTTTCTTATCCCCTATTTTTTTTTTTGAGTTCTTTCTCCTATAACTTGGAATAAGACTTTTTTTAAAGCACAGTATAAGATACTAGCTTTCATCCAAACTGTGTAATAATTTTTAGAGTTGTTTTCCCCAAGAATATCTTTTGCACACAACTTTTTAAAGTCTTAATATTCCTTTACTTTTAAAGAAGTTTTATAACTGTCTGTCTTATTTTTGGTGATCCAAAAACTTTTGTATGTAATTGATGAAATTTACATTTGAAAAAATTATAAAACACTACATCGTCTTTAGTATAGTTTACTGCCTATGTTTTGAAACATGCTTTGCTATTTTAATGGAATTTGCTTCACTTTATATGATTTAACTTTACAAGATCCATTAAAATAAAACACAGGTTTCAAATAGATTTCTAAAGTATTTCTTCCATAAAAAACATGGTAGGGCAAGAAACACATTCTGCTATGAAGATTTGTGGTAAATTTTTCTCACAGAATGAGTAAGTTTTAGTTTTTAGTTTCTACCTTGAAGAGGATTTATAGTTTTTACATTAACTTAGAACTAATGCCAATCATGTATATTTACCAGTTACATAGCCTATGTTATCCTGCACCATGTCTGATGTCCTATTATGCAAGAGATTGCTAACATTTTTCACTCCTGGGTATCCGGATTTTAACCTGCAGCCCTCATTGTGATGTTTTGTAGTACATTGTGACCTAGAACTTCTTTCATTTGCTGTTGCCAGAAGCCATATTGATCCTTCATAAGGAACAGAATATTAAAAGTTGTATAATATACAACTTTTCTTTAATAAATATAAAATTAAGGGAAATATATAGAAAATATACCCATGAAACAAATAATAGGCAACATATACAAATAAGTACTTTCTTAATAAAACCTATTTGCAGTTTTGTATAATGGAAGAGTCATAGGGTTTGGTCAAAATAAAGTGAGTTTGATTTCTATTTCTCCTGCTAACTGACTGAGTCATCTCTGAAAAGTCATGTGGCCACTTCAGGTGTCAGATTCTACATCTGTCATTTGTGTACATTAGTACCTACATCATAGGAGTGATTTGAAAATTAACTATGAAAAATATATGCAGTATTGAGGACTCATGTAATGGCAGTGTTTACCACCTATGCCCTCCCTCTATTCTAGTTTATTTAGCAGGCAGGAGTCAAAGTGCTAGAATATATACAGAAATATAAATATGTTCCATTATCTAGCTAATGCTTACTTAACAGCAATATTGACAATGTAAAATGTATATTAACATTAAGAAATTTGTGCCCTGGCTGGTGTGGCTCAGTGAATTGAGTGCCAGCCAGTGAGCCAAGGGGTCGCCAGTTCAATTCCCAGTTGGCCCATACCTGGGTTGCAGCCAGGTCCCTGGTAGGGGGCACACGAGAGGCAATCACACATGGATGTTTCTCTCATTCTCTTTCTCCCTCCCTTCCCCTCTCTCCAAAAATAAATAAATAAAATCTTTAAAAGAAAACTTTGCAACAGTTAAATATTAGGATAAAGAATATAGATACTTTATAGGCTTTCAGAAAGCTTAGGCTAGGAAAAAAGAAGCCATAAGGCTTTAGATGTACTTAGAAAAGATTCAAGTAAATATGATGTTATATTATAAAAAATGGAACCCTTCGACACTGTTGGTGGGAATGTAAATTGGTCCAACCACTATGAAAAACAATTAAGGGGTTCCTCAAGAAATTAAAAATAGATCATTCATAAAATCTAACAATTCCAGTTCGGGTGTATGCCCAAAGGAAATGAAAACAGGATTTTGAAGAGATACAAGTACCCCCAGGTTTATGGAAGCATCATTCACAATAGCCAAGATATCTAAACAATCTAATAGCCCATCAATAAATGAATGGATAAAGATGTGGTGTAAATATATAATCAAATATTATTTGGCCATGAGAAAGAAGGATATTCTGCCATCGTGATAACACTATGCTGAGGTAAGTCATACAGAGAAAGATAAATACTGTATGATATCACTTATATGTGGAACCTAAAGACAAACTCATAAAAAACAGTACAATGGTGGTTGCCAGTGAATGGGAGGTGAGGGGGGGATAAGACTGATATTACTTAAGGGTACAAGCTTGCAATGAGTAGTAAATAAGTCATTGAGATTTAATGTGCAGTATAATGTGTTGTCTAATAAATATAGACAACAATATTGTTGCAATGAGTAGTAAATAAGCCATTGAGATTTAATGTGCAGTATAATGTGTTGTCTAATAAATATAGACAACAATATTATACTATAATTATGTAATGTGATGGAGGTATTAAATATCACTATAATTTCAATCATATTGTATATACATGGAAAAGTATCAAATGAAAATGTACACCTTAAATTTAGATAATATGTCAAATATATCCAAGACTAATAAAACTAAAGGGAAAAAATAAGAATTAATTAAACACATTTATGAATCACTAATTGCTCTGGACTTTAAAATTGATATTTAAATTTAAAATCTGAAGAATAACAAGGAATAAAGCTGGATAGAATGGGTGGAGAATGTTTATAGACCTACTTAAAACTCACAATCAGCCTATTAAAATATGAAGATTCTACAAAAGAAATCGATATTCTTCATCTGTAGTACTAGGAAAATATCAAAGCCTCACTTTAACATCTAAATTCTGGAATGATCTCTTTGTTAGTAATGTGAAGGACAGATAAAAATAGTCAAGAAAGGAAGAGGAAAATCACATAAATATTGTTCCATTCCAAGTGCTGAGAGTAGTTTCCACTGCCTGCAGGGTCAAAAAGTCACTGGAGAGAAACAATTTCTGATTGAAAGGCTGTTGCTGCCCCCATCAAAAGGCCTTCAGAAAACCAGGGGATGATTGTTACCTTTGTAAATGCTCAGATAATGTAACAAATAGAAATTATATTTGCCCAAATGGAAATGCTAGAAAGCATATGCATTTTCTGAGAGCATTTGCCAGAGAATCATGACATGATATAATTCTGAATGAAGTATATAGTAGTATAATTCAAATTGTCCCCTTGTTCCAGTTATTAGCCAAATGATCTTCTCTTACTGGAATAAGCTGACTATTGAAATCAAAACAAAAGACATCTGACTCTCATTGTTATTAGTTGACATCAATGCTCTATAAAGATATTCTTTCAGAAATCGGCACATTCTGTTATATTTCTATTTTTAAGCACATCATTAATACAATTTCTCTAATGTTATCTATGTTTTTGCTTGTAATTTAGCCATATATTTATACTGTGGCTCCTTTCACCTGAAAAAATTACCTCAACAATGAGTTGTTTATAGAAAAATTTAATACATTAAATAGCCTAAGTCCATTCCATTGCGTGAGTAATGTCAGATAATTACTCCTATTTAACCGAAAAGAATGTGAATAATAGTGCCCTCTGGAGGTTTATTCCATATGGTTGTACAGAGATTTACTTTAACTATGATATAATGCGCTATCTGGTAAATGCTGTAGGATATTAGTGAAGGAAGTTTGAGTATCTTGATTTACTCTTTATCTTGTTCCATTCCATTGCTTGCAGACAGACTCATAATTTGCTCTAACCTATATTATAAAATGAATGATATTCACACTATAATTTTATTTTGTGACAGAACAGTGAAACTTGATTAGGTAATAGTGAAAGATTGTTTAAAATGTTTATTTTAGTCAATGTCAAAAGATATGCTAAAGACCTACAAAGGGCAATTCTGAATTATATATATCAAAATGTTTTTATTTGTACATTGCTATACAAACTATTTTTATTAAACACATAAAGTTTATCTTAAAGACTTTTTTTAATCTTGAAAAATGACATGTCTGTGTGTTAACTTTTCTAATATTTTTATCTAATTAAAACCAATCAGGTTTATTACACATACTGCAAATTAATAGCTTAAGAAGGACTGATAACATTTTTTGAAAATCACCATTTGATAACCACTACATTAATAGTAGTATCAATGGGTGTTAAAACTAGTCAGTAAAAGTTTAATTAGAAGTAGACTATTCACATATCTCAAAGTATTTCCCTATGATACTTATTAAATGCAAAAGTAAAAGAGATTAACTTTACAGTGAAATAAACCAGCAATATACTACCCAAACTAAGTGATCACCAGTAGGGAAACAAATAGGTTTCTATCATGAAAAGATGTTATATTTTGTCAAATGCTTTTTGTGCATCTGATGTGAAATGATCATGTGATTTTTTATTTCTTCGTTCTATTAATGTGATGTATTATATAAATTGATTTGCACATGTTAAATGAGCCTTCTAACCCAGGGATAAATACCACTTGGTCATGGTGTATAATCCTTTAAATGTGTTCTTGAATTCAGTTTGCTAAGTTTTTTTGAGAATTTTTGCATTTATATTCATCAGGGGCATCAGTCTACAGTTTTTTTTCTCTTGTAGTATTTTGTCTGGCTTTGGTATCAGGGTAACATTGACCTCATAGAATGAATTTGGAAATGTTTGCCCCTCTGAAATATTTTTGAAGAGTTTAGAAGCATTGTCGTTAATTCTTCTTTGAATGTTTGGTAGATTTTGCCAGTGAAGCTAATTTGGGAGATTTCTATGTTGGGAGGTTTTTCATTACTAAGTCAATCTCTTATTATTGAGCTGTTCAGATTTCCTGTTTCTGATTGTCTTGGTAGGTAGTGTGTTTCTAGAAATTTATTCATTTCTTCTGGACTATCTAATTGTTGTCGTATAATTGTTCGTATATTGTTCATAGTAGTCTCTTAAGATCCTGTGTATTTCTGTATCAGTTGCAATATCTCCTCTTTCATTTTTAATTTTATTTGAGTCTTGTCTCTTGTTTTCTTACTCTAGCTAAAAGTTTGCCAGTTTTGTTTATTTTTTCTTAAAAAAACCCAGCTCTTAGTTTTGTTGATCTGGAGAAACTGGTCTCTCTGATTACCCTCTGAACACCTGCGGAAGCTTGGTGGCCACTCTCTTCTTTCGCTTTCCACCTCCTCTGTAGGCACCTCTGCTGACACCAAAGACCCAACGCTGTCATCTCGCCCTGGGGAAGAGGCCCGGTTTGGGGAGTTCCTCTATCTCTTTTTGCCTCAAACTCCTCTTTCCTCTGCCCCTGTGATCTGCCAGATTCCCTTGGCAGGCAGGCTGGATCTCCACAAATTCCCTCTCTGCTCTGTGAAACCCCAACCCCTACTGAGTTTTATACTCTCCTGGTTCCATTTTTCTAAATGGCTCCACAGCTCCACTGAGGTCTATGGGTCCCATTTTTGATGCACAAGTAGATATAAATTCTTGGGTGTCCTAGTGTGACGAGCAGAAGCACTTAGGCTTGGCTGTGGGTGTCCAATTGGTTGTAAATCAAAGGGGAGAGTAAAAAGAAATGCTGTCAGGATGCTGATGTCACTCCCCTACACATTCTTGATATTGGTGCTTTGGGTCGTCTTTTATTTTTGATCAGTTAAAGTTTAATGCATTTTATTGATTTTTCAAAAGAACTAGATTGATTTTATTGGTTATTTTTTCCTCTTTTCTAATTTCACCAAGTCCGCTCTTGCCATTATTACTGATTGCTGCTTATTTCGGCTTTACTTCTTCTATTTTACTTCTATTTCTTGCTTCTCGTAGAAGTTTGGACTACTGATTTAAGACCTTTATTTTTTTAATGTAAATATTTAATGATAGAAATAGTTCTCTAAGCGCTGCTTTCACTGCATCTCCTAAAATTTGATGTGTTTTAATTTCATCTCTCTTCCAAACATTTTGTATCTTCTATGATCCTATCTTTGACTCATGAGTTGTATATAGTGTTTAATATCTAAATTATTTCAGAATTTTCCAAATATGGTTCTGCTGTGGAGTTCTAATTTGTTTCATTGTTGTCAGAGTACACATTCTTCTCTCTTCATAAATTTAGGAAGAGTTGTTTCATGGCCTAGACATGGTCTGTCTTGATGAATCTTCTTGTGTACTTGAAAGAAAGTATATTTTGCTCTTGCTGGGTGCAGTGTTCTTTAAATGTCAACTAATAAATTTGTTTGATAGTGTTCAGTTCTTCAATGTCCTTAATCAACCCTTTCTACCAATCAGGAAAGTCATGTGGAAGACTGTAAGGATGACAGTGAATTTGCCTGTTTATCCTTTATTTTTTATGTTTTAACCTTATGTTTTAGAGACTCATTTATTAATTTGTGTATTAATTAATACACATGCATCAGTATTGTTTTGTCTTTTTTGGTGACTCAGCCATTGTCATTATGTAATCTCCTATTTTATCTCTAGTGATATTACTTGTTCTACAATTTGCTTTGATATTAATATTACCCTGCCTGCACCGTTTGTGAATATATTTTGCATGATGTCTCTTTGATTATTTTACTTTTAACCTGTCTGTATTGTTCAACTCTAACATCTTTATTCGTGTTTTTAAACACTTCTCCAAATGCATTAGAAAAGAGCTATGACATCCATTCCCTGAAGTAACTCTCATTCAAAGTATCCTGCATGTACAACTCTTATAAACACCTTTATTGTGTGTTTTTAAACACTTCTCTAGGTGTATTGCAGAAGGGCAAGCACCGTCTACTTAAATAACACTGTTCTCCTTTAGCAAGTAGGTACGTCTCGTAAATATTGTTGTTGCAAGTGATTATAAACGCTGCTCTAAGTACATTATGGAAGAGTTCTCACATTTGAAATATTGTTATTTTAAAAATGGGATTCTTGTAGATAGTATAATTGGGTTTGCCTTTTTAATCCAGTCTGAAAATCTCTGCATTTTTAATGGGAGAATTTAGGCTCTTTATTCCTAATATATTTTTTAATATGGTTGGGTTTAAATTTACCACCTTGTTTTTTATTTTCTGTTATTTCTCATCTAAACTTTGTTTATTGTTTCCTCTTTTCATGTGTCCTTTTAGATTAACTGAGTCTTTCTTATGATTCAATCATGTCTGTACTATCAATTGACTATCTGAACCTCTAGGTTTTAAATTTTAAGGATTGTTTTAAAGTTTACCCTATATGTCTTTAGTTATCAGAGTTTACCATCAAATAACATTATACTGCTTTATTATAAGAACTTTAGTGTAAAAACTTTAAAATGGTATACTTTTCTCTTCCCATTTTTTTTGGCTATTAATATATATTATACTTTGCCATGTAGTATGTTATAAATTCCACAGTGCAGTGCTATTATATATGTTTCAAACATTCAATGTATTTAAAAATAGATAAGAAAATGTCTATTTTTGTATGCCCACATTTTACCATTTCTTAGTGTAAATGCACATTTTCACATAGTGTCATTGTTGTTTTTACATGAAAAGTTACCTTGTATATTTATTGCATCAGGGGTCTATTGACATAGAATACTTTAAGCTTTTTTTCTTACAAAATGTTTATTTTTGCCTTCTTTTTTTGTTTGATTTTTGTACTTTTGTGTCTGGCTTAAAATAAAGTTTATTTATAATAACAGTTTCAGATTTACAGAAAAAATGAGAAATACGGTGCATTTCCATACACCCTGCATCCTTAGCTCCCTTTGTTATTAACAGACTAATATGTATGATTTACTCACTACAATTAATGAACCAATGTTATTATTAGTACAGAAGTCCATAGTCACTTCAGATTTCCTCAGTTTTACCTACTGTCTGTGTTTGTTGTTGTTTTTCCAGGGTCCCTTCCAGAACCACAGTACATTAAGTTGTCATGAGTGGGGGAGTTTCTCAGACTCTATTTGCTTTTAATATTCTTGACAGTTTTAAGGGTTACTGGTCAGGTACTTTGGAGAATGTCCCTTTATTGGAATTTGGCTATTCTTCTTATGATTATACATATGGTGCATTTTTTGGAGGAAGACCATAGACATAAAATGCCACATTGATCATGTATTAATGGTACATGCTATCACATGATATGTGAATGTTGATATTGGCCTTAAGCACTGGATTGATGCAGTCTTGTCAAGTTCTCCACCATGAAATTACTCCCCTTTCTGTACTATATTCTTCTGAAGAAAGTCTTGTATGCAGCCCACAGTTAAAGAGGGATGGGTTGCATTTGTTCGAGTGTATACTCATTGATACTTATTTCATACTTTGGGCTATAACTTAATACTATTTTTTCTCACAGTGTCCCAGTTAGGGCCATTGGGAGCTCTCCCAGTTGGCTCCTGGGTCTCTTTGACATACCCCCACTAGTGTGTGTCTGTGTCGAGCACTTCCTGACTTTCTGGCACTACAAAATTTTCACAGCTCATCTGTTGTGTTTTCTGCTCAGCCCCTATAATTAGACATTTCTCCAAACAGTCCCGGTCTCTTGTGCTGGGGAATGGCATTAGAGAACCAGAGCTGGGGGCCTGGTGAGCACACTGCTATTGAGTGCCATTGCTTTTAAGCTGCCTCCTCTGACAGCATGTAAATGTGTACGTTTACTAACCCGTGTGTAAACACATGTCTATAAATATTTTTGTATGTAATCATCTGCAACTATATGAAAGCGAAGAGGGGTTCATACTAGTATTTCCAAAGCTAATCCATCGCCTCGTGGGTCACTTTAATTTCCTTCTTTAACTTATTTGTAAATTCCCACTCCACACGGAGAAATCAGGCTCCATCATCCACCATACGTTTACTTGTGTTCATTTCCAGTAGCCATATACAGCAGTTCAGAATTGTTAACCTCACCCACCATGTGAGAGAACCTTATCAATAAACATACATGGCTTATGTGAAGTTTTATTTAAATTGAAATTTATGGATTCCACTCATATCCAAGTTACAGGTCACAACATCTTCCCCCGCCATCCCTTCAGTGAATTTGTTTTAGGCATTCTCACAGTTTGCATTTCTTCCTGGGGTCCCATGAATTCTATATACATTTTTGATAATTTGTTTACATCAAGGTTTAGTCTTTGTGCTATAAAATTCTTTTGGGTCTTGATAAATCCATGCCATG
This sequence comes from Mormoops blainvillei, assembly GCA_004026545.1. Lineage (NCBI taxonomy): Eukaryota > Metazoa > Chordata > Mammalia > Chiroptera > Mormoopidae > Mormoops > Mormoops blainvillei. The sequence goes on along the minus strand of PVJD01004721.1, from coordinate 50,211 downwards.
TATCCATTGTTAAAGTATCATGCAGAGTAGTTTAACCAGCCTAAAAATTCCTTCATGTTTCATGTATCAGCCCTGCCTCCCTTCTTCCAAACCCCCAGCAACCGTTGATCATTTTACTTTCCCCAATTTTGTCTTTTCCAGAATGTCCTATAATTTGAGTCTTACAGTGTGTAGCCTTTCCAAACGGACTTCTTTCACTTAGGAACATGTATTTAAAGTTAATTTATATCTTTTCATGGTTGACAGCTCATTTCTTCTTCTTCTTTTTTTTAAACTAAATAATACTCCATCACATGGGTGCAGCACAGTTTATTTACCCATTCACCTACCAAAGGACATTTTTGTGGCTTTCTATCTTTGGTAATTATGAACATATCTGCTGCAAACGATTGCATGAAGGTTTTGGTATGGACATAACTTTTCAAATCAGCCTGGTCAATACCTAAAGCAGTATTGTTGGATCATACGATATATAACTATATTTAACTTGCTAGGAGTCCACCAGACTCTCAAAATTGTTGTACCATTTTGCATCTCCATGAATAATGAATAAGAATCCCTCTTGCTCAGCATGCTCACTGGCATCTAGTGTTGTCCATCTTTTTGGGTTAAACCATTCTAATAAACCTGACACCTCACTGTTTTATTCTGCAATTCCCAAATCCTAAATGACATCGTGTATCTTTTCATATGCTTATTTGCCATCTGCAGATCTCCTTTTGTCTGGTATCTGTTCAGAAGTTGTGCCCATTTTTAAACTGAGCTCGTTGAATTTTAAGAACTTACAAATACAGACTGCTCTTGATTGCTTCTCAGTGCAGACCTCATGGCAGGGCCAGAGGTTCTCAGGTTTTTCATAAAATCTCAGTCTTAGTCATGACCTGTGCTCTTGAACCTCAGTGGCTATATTTTTCAACATTTCTGCCCCTCCTGTATTTGTGGAATCATTGTAAGAGTTGGAGGTCCTGAGCAGAGCATGTCTCTTGCCCCTTTTCCCGGAGCAATCTTGTGCCTTGTATTAGCTTGGGGTCCTGAGAACAAGTGGATTTCCTGCCACTCCCTCAAAGTGATCAGGGCCAGAGGAGGGAGTTTTGCCCTTCCTCCAATGGCTGACCTCTTTGAGTTTATACGAGAGAAGGGATCAGGTTTCAACTCTTGTCTGTTAGCAACATCCTATCACCTCCTACACATCTGTGGCACCTCAGGCTTTCTGCCTTAAAAAAACAAACAAACTTCTCTATTAGCACCAGTTGAGGCCTTTGCAAAATAGCTAAGGAGTATTAAAAATGAAACTCCCTTTTTGCTAAGTATCTCAGAGAATCTAAACCATCACATACTAATTTACACATAACCTCTAAAAATTTATTAAAACCTCATTTGTTTTCTTTTTAACATGTTTTTATGTAGGCAACCTCTTCTTCCTGTACTTGTCCATGGGCAAGATAGCTCATGCATCTTGTCTTTCTCCAGAGGACATTGTTACCACCTGGAATTCAATTTACCTCATATCTGATGGCCTCTGCTTTCTAATGGAACATAAAGTAGTTGTAATTTTTAGATTATCTGACTTTTCTTGTTAGTGTGAAAGTGATATTTTTTAATGAATTTCTTTTTTCTTTGTTTTTAAAAAATATTTATTTCCAATTCTACTGAGGTATAATTGACATATAATTCTATATAAGTTTAAGGTATACAACATAATGATTTGATTAACATATATTGTGAAATGATTACCATAGTATGTTTAGTTAACATCCATCCTCTCATATAGGTACAAAATAAACAAAAAGACAATTTTTCTTGTGATGAGAACTCTTGGCACCCACTCTCTTAACAACTTTCATGTGTGTCATACAGCAGTTTTAACTTAGTCATCATGTTGTACATTACATTCCTAGCACTTATATTTCTTATAACTGGAAGTTTGTACTTTTTGGCCACCTTTATCCAATCCTGCTTCCCTTAATGTTCCACCTCTAGTAACCAGAAAACTGATTTTTTTCTTTTTTAGGTTTTTTTTAAAGATTCCACACATATATGAGATCATAAAGTATTTATATATCTTTGACTTATTTCACATAGCATAATGCCCTCTGGGTCCTTCTATGTTGTCACAAATGACAGTTTCCTGCTTTTGTGGCTAAATAACATTCTAATACATACACACACACACACACACACACACACACACACACACACATAAGTATATATATCACAACTTCTTTATCCATTCATCCACTGAGGGACACTTTTGTTGTTCGCACACCTTGGCCATTGTAAATAATGCCGCTATGAACGTGGTGGTGCAGGTATCTTTTCAACATGGCATTTTTGTTTCCTTTAGATATATTCCCAGAAGTGGGACTGTTGGCTTTATTTTATTGATTTCTACATCCTATAAGGTAGCAGAACTCTTCAGGTTCTTGCTTAATTCGATTAGTGAGATGTGGTTATTGGTTTGAAAATTATTGAAATTATGATTTTCGTTAATTTGATAATTTGCAAATTTGGACAAATATAAAAGCAGTATTATCTATGACAGGTACATTAAATGAGTTCAGACATACACTACTGAAAAGTATATTTTTATATATATACAAGCACATAGTCCAAGAGCAAAGGCTTGATACACCTGAAATGTTCACTTTTTAAATAGGCAACTATAAAATAAATTGTGTTATATCTGCAGTGTGGAATAAAATATAAATATGTAAAGAACAAGATAGAAGGAGATTTAGATGGATTTCCACAACGTGTTGGTAAGATTTTTAAAGAGCAAGTTATAGTATATGTGCATATTTTTGTAATAAAATAAGTAACATTGGATATGAATACATATATTTATAAGCAAAGGAAAATATTTGATGTGTGTAATTGGACTGAAATGGGAAGATTTTAACTGTATTTTAGATACATTTTAAATTATCTTTAATGTTGTAAAAAAGCATGTCTTAATTTTGCAATTCAAAGACAGATACCTCCACAGGCACTTCTTTGGTATATTGACTAATTTTAATTTCAGTGTAGAATTTAAGAAGGCAGAAGCTTCCTGTCTGTGATTCTTATACTTTCTGGTATAAACAATAATGAGGCATGGCTTTACTGGGACCCTTTGTGCCTTAGGGCCATATTTGTCATCTTCACATGTTTTATAGTTTGTTCCCAAAATATTATTGCTGTACATGCAGTATAAAGTTAGGATCACCTAACGGGAAATCCTGTCTGAATAGTTTGATGGCAAAACTTTTACTCTTTTGGTTTATACCAATAATACTAAACATGTATGATATGTCATAAACCTTTCATCAATTGGTAGAATTAAAAGAGCTCTTAAAATACCTTTGATAAAGTTCTAAAATAATAATAATAGCCTACCCATATAAGCACAGCTAAAAAACTGATCCTTAAAAAAGTTCTGCAAGCGTAGGTCCCAGTTTGGATCACACAGAAAGTTGTCTTGTACTGAGAAGCAACACAATAAATATATTCTATATTAAGATCGCAGTCATGCGCTTCTCAGCACTCCACTCAGTATTTGACTCTAGTTTTCACTGTGGTTAAATTTATTTCATGAGAATCCACTCATTGTTTATAACTCTCTTTTCCTAGGACTGATCCTAAAGTTAGAGTCATGAGTGGCAGTGTTACCTCTACCAGATATGTATCTGTTAACATCTGTGTGATTTTGCTGCCTGCGTTGGTTACCATATGGTTGTGTGTTCCATAGGCTTTTTAAGCATATTGTGAACAAATGCCCCATTCATGTTGCCGTCTTATGTGTCTGCCTTTGTCTTTTCACTCCCCTTTTTCTTCTTTCCATTCTTCTTTGCTCTTTCCTCTCGTTTCTCCTCTCCCTTCTCTCTTTCCTCTATCTCTTCCTTTTTCTTGTCTTCTAGTTTCTTCAATTTCTCTACCTCCTTATTCTTCACTTTATCTCCTTTTCCCTTCCTGTTTACTACCCACGCCCTTTTTTTAGATGGATTTTCTTTATTTTCTTGTACTTTTCTTTTTCCCAACTTTGGCCTCTTACCTGAAAAATACTGGAGTTGGATAAATGGTCTTTAAATTACATACTACTATAATTTTTAAAACAGGTTTTCTTTTGTTTTAATTGAGATATAACTGACATAACATTATACTAGTTTGGCATTTAAAACATCACCAAAATAAGCCTATTAACCATTTGTGACCATATATAGTTACAAAATTTTGTGGAGATTTTTTTTGTGATGAGGACTTTTGATGTATTTCCTTAGTGACTTTAAAATATATAATGCAGTATTATTAACTGTAGTCACAATGCCATATATTACATCCCCATCACATTTATTTACAACTGGAAGTTTATAGTTTTTGATACTTTTTTCTTAGATTGAAAACTATTATATAATCTATTTCTCATGATGCTTTAAGGAAGTACTATATGGGAGTGGGTGACTGGAGACAGTTAATCAAAATTTTTTTTCTTATAAGCCATCTCTGTATATCTTTGGAGAAATGTCTATTAAAATCCATTGTCTATTTTTAATTTAGGTGGGCTGACTGTGGGTCGTAATTTTACTCTCTTAATTGTGTACTTTGAAGTACCAATGATTTTAATTTTCAAGTCCTATTGATCTATTTTTTTATTTTGATGTTGTGCTTCTGGTGTTGTATCTAAGGCACAATTGTCTCACCCAGTGTGTTGAAGATTTCCCTCTATTTTTTCTCCTATGAATTTTATAGTTTTAGTTTCTATATATAAGCCTCTGATTCCCTGTCAGTTAATTTTTGTGTATTGTGTAAGAAAAGAGTTCAAATCCATTCTTTTGCATGTAGATGTCCAGTTTCCCAGAAATTGTTGAAAAGATTCATACTCCTTTGTAATGTGGCCCTGTAATTCCACCCATCAAGTGTAGAGTCTATTTCCCCATTCCTTAAATCTTGGCTTGCCCTGTGACATTATTTTTGTTAGAGAGAGGTCTACCAAGTTCCTTACTCTGCCATTCCAGAAGTTGATTCTGACCCTTCAATTTTACAATCACTTTTTCAAAAGGAATAAAATAACACAATGAAAAGAGATTTGGGAAAATGTTGGTAATTTAAGATTATTATACATTCATGTGTAACTCTATATGTATTTAAAAGTAAATGTAGAGAAGTTGAGACCTTTTGAAGAGAACGCAATTGTATATTTTTTCTTCTAGAATTAAACAAAAATGTACATTTTTTAAAAATGCTCATATATAGATGATCTCACTTATATGTGGAATCCAATGAACAAAATAACTGACAGACAAAACAGAAACAGAGGCTTGGATACATGGAAAGGACTGACAGCTGTCAGAGGGGAGGAGGGACCTGGATGGAAGAAGGTGAAGGGATTAGCCACGTGTGGCCGACATGTAGACACAGACAACAGTGTGTTGATGGACAGAGGGAAGGGGGGCGCTGGGTAGAGGTGGGCAAAGTGGGGGAATAGGGGGACATCTGTGATAGTGTTAACAATAAAAATAACATTAAATGCTGTTATATTATTTAGAAATAAAAAATGCGTCTTAGTTTTTCTAAGTTTTTATTGTTATTTTAAAAAAATAGCATGAATTAATCTGAGTATTAACACATTTCTGTTTCTTCTGCAAGTCTATTAATAGAGACTATTAAGTGATATCCAAAACATTCACAGAGATATGGGTCATTCTTGGCAAGAAGACCATTGTATAACAGCTGACAGTTACTGAAAGCTGAATTTCAAGCTCTGCCAGCTGAGACACATGGTGACAGGTTAAAGCACGAAAGCTGCATAAGCAAGCAGCCAAAAAAACTCCTCATATATTAAGTTCTGGTGATGGATATAATATGATTCTGCAGAGTGAAAACCACTAGTATATCTATCTCAAGATGTGACAGATTAGTATAATCACTAACTTCAGGCAAGTGTGTATAATTTTACATGGAAGGAATTAAAATACTGGCTTATAGCTGTTCATGCGTAGCTGCTCTTCTGTTATCGAAGTGGATTATTTACTATTTTTTTCCGTACTAGTGTTTGTGCCAAATAAGTTGTTTGTGACTTTTGGTGCATCCTCTGAACTTTCCTTTATAAGAGTCATTTAACTTTTTCTTATAGCAAAAAGACTTTATATCTTTTGACAGGTTATATAATAATTAAATTGTCATATTGGAAAAGAACACTAAGTATACGTTATGATGTAATGCTCAGCCTAGGGCTCAACCAATTATGGAACTTCTGTCTCGAACACTCACATGGAACATTCTCACGACTTGTTTTGTAACTAGAAGTTTGTCCAAAATGAAAATCATATTAAAAAAGGAGAAAAAATAAAGTAAATATTGAAATGTTCATTAAAAATAGATACTGTACAAATATAGTTACATTATTTAATAAAATTAATATTAAGAGCATTATGCTACTTAAAATTTTAAGCCATTTAGAAATGTGTTCTATGTGAGAAAAATCTGAACCAGGAGAAAAGATGGGACAGGCAGTGCTAACTCATGAATATCTGTTTTTTTCTCCTCTTTGGGCATACAGATAATATTTTCAAATTTGTGTTTAAATTACATACGGCTGCCTGAATTCAGACCTTGTTCACACACTTGAAACAAGTGGCAAAGCTAAGATTGGAACCAAGGTAACCTGGCTTTTGTTACCTTGCCCTTAATCAACTAATCACACTCCTAGCCTTTACCAAGTATGGTGTAAGACACTGAGAGTTGATCCTTGTGCCGGGGTCCATGGAGATAAGAGAGGGAAGCTAGGAGATGAAGTTGGAATTGTGTTGAGTCATTTAGGTCATAAAAAGCTGGGGGTTTATTATAAGAGCAATAAGAAACTATAGGTGAATATTTTGTAGATTAGTGATGTCATTTATGATTTTAAAATTTTCTGCTATGTGACAAATGGATTATATGAAAATGAGAGAACTATTGTAATAAGTCATGTAAGAGATGATTGCTTAGACAAAAGTGTTATGGTAAAAATGGAGAAAAATTATTTAATTCATTTTTATGTTGAAGATAGAACCAATAAGGCTTTTTGTTGGATTGGACAGAAACTGGGTGAGAAAAGACAGAAACAAGGATAATAGCTAAGATGTTAGCTTTAAGCAGAAGGTATAGATGATGACACTATTATTGAAATGGTGAAATTTGGGGAAGATTAGGTTAGCATTAAAATCAGTAGTTCTTTTTGTACATATCTTTAAGGGCCTGATATAAATATAATATCAATTAGAAAGGTATGCATCTGGAGGATTTCAAAGGGATTGAGCCTGGAAGTACCCATTTGGGTGTAGTTAGAATTGGGCTAAATAAGATTAGCAGCAAAGAATATCCCAACATAAAAAAGTTAAGCAGAGATAGTTTGAGCAGAAATAGTGCAACTTGTAAAAGAGATTGGTAAAGAGTGGTCAGAGAGAAAAGAGAAAAGGTAGGAAAGTTTAAATGGATGCAAGTCTTCCCAGGAAGAAGGAATAGTCAGGTTTAAAAAATGCTCCTGATTTGTCAACTAAGATGAAGGAACATTAGGCTAAGTGCAATAAGCCAGTCAGAGAAAGACAATACCATATGATTTCACTTATATGTGGAATCTAATGAACGAGCTGAACTAACAAGTAAAATATAGACTCATAGCAGATGACAGCTCTCTGGGGGAGTAGAGGATGGAGAGATCAAATAGAAAAGACAAAGGACTCGTGGACATGGGTAGCACTGTGGCGATTGCAGGGGAGGGGGGATGGAAGCGGAACAGGGTATAAGGGGGATAAATAGTAATGGAAAAATACAATAAAAATAAACTATTAAAATAAGAAATATGTAGCAGGGAAAAAGGATGAAAGCTAGATATGAACATTGGATCTTGGAGCATTGAAGAAGTCATGCTGATAATGTATATATAGTTTTCAACAAAATTTTTAGACAAAATTGGCATATAATTATTAAACATATTTAATGTATTATTTGAAATATTTTGACATAAGTATACATCCATGAAGCCATCCTCATGATTGGGATAATTAACACATCTGTCATCTCCAAGATTTTGTTCCCCTTTGTAGCCTTGCCCTCCCAATCCTCCCTAACTCCTCCCTTTGTCCCTAGCCAATTGCATCTGCATTTTGTCACTATGTATTAGTTTCATTTTCTAGAATTTTATGTAAATCGAATCCTAAGTATGAATTATTTTTTCTTGATTTTTTAGTTCATATTCATCTATGCTACTTTGCGTACCAATATTTCATCCCTCAAATCAGTTTGTAATTGCTTAGTAGTAATCCATCATATGAATATTCTACGATAGTTTATCTACACACCTGTTGAAGGACAACTGAGTTTTCAGTTTTGGTTACTAAAATGAAAGTCAAGTAACATTTGTCCTCAAACTTTGTTCTTTCTCAAAATTATTTTTTACCATTTTCATATGAATTTTAGAGCTAGTCATTGATTTCTGAAAAAAATGCCTAAGATTTTGACTGGGCTTATGTTGAAGCTACAGATATTTTGGGGAGAATTGACATGTTAAGATTTAGTATCTTCTAGTCCACAAACATAGTATATTTCCTAATTTCTTTATTTTTTCTTTTTTGTTGTATTTATTGAGGTGACAATGATTAATACAATTATATAGGTTTCAGGTATACAGTTCTGTAATACATCATGACTGTGTTAGACTGTATTGTGTGTTCACCATCCCAAGTCAAATCTCCTTCAATCACCATTCATCCTCTCTTTACCCTCTTCTTCCTCTGCCTGCCCACCTTTCACTCTGGTAACCACCTAACTGTTGTCTGTGTCTGTTTGTTTGTTTGTTTGCTTAATCCTTTCATCTTTTTCACACAACCCCACAACCCCCTTCCCCTCTGACAACTGTCAGTCTGTTCTCTTTAGGTCAACAATCTTTCATAGTTTTCAATATGCAGTTCTCCTCCCATACGTTGCTAAATTTACCCTAGATACCTCAAATTTCTGAAGCTTTTAAAACTGTATTTTATTACATTTCACTTCATAACTGCTCATGGCCAATATCTAGAATTATGGTTGTTTTCTATGTATTGATTTTGTAACCTGTAACATTGCTAGAATCACTAATTCTAGTATCATTTTTGCAATTATGTAGGATTTTCTACATATATGATTGTGTCCTCTGAGAATAATAGCATTTTATTTCTTCCTTTCCAATCTGGATGCATTTTATGTCTTTGCTCTGGCCAGTATTTCCAGTGCAATGTTTAATTGAAGTAATGAGGGCTGACACCTTGTCTCTTCTTTTCAGGAATAAATATTTGGACTTGACTATTAAATATGATGTTAGCTGTAGGTTTTTTATAGATGCTTTTCTTCATTTGAGGAAATTCTTTTCTGTTCTTATCTTGGCTGTGAACTTTTATTAAGAATAGGGGTTGGATTTTGCCAAGTGCTTTTTCTGCATCTCATATGTTTTTTTTTAAATTTTATTAATGATATATTGATTAGTGTTTAATGTTAAACAAGCTTTTTATTTCTGGAATAAACCTCATTTAGTCATAAAGTATGATTATTTTTATATTTTGAATATTTGATTTGTTAAATGTTTGCTAATGATTTTTGCATCTGTATTCATGAGATACATATTAGTTTTATATTATTATCTTATCTGCTTTTAATATCATAGAAATGCTGGCTGGCCTCATGGAATGAGCTAGGAAACATTACCTTCACTTCAATTATCTGTAAAAGCTTATTTAGCAGTGGTATTATTTCTTCCTAAATATTTGGCAAAATTCACTAATAAAGTCATCTATTTGGCTATGATCTATTTGGGTAAATGGAAATGAGTAGAAGAAGAAAGTTTCACCTAAAAATTTAGGTTACTACTTACTCTTGAGTAAGCTTTGTTCATTTGTGTCATGCAAGACATTATCCATTTTATCTAAATTGTCAGATTTATTGGCATATGTTCACAATATTTTTATCCTTTTAGTGTCTGTAGTATCTTTAGTGATGTCACCTCTCTCATTCCTGATATGAGTAACCTGTCACTTTAATTTTTCCTGATCAGCCTGATTAGAGGTTTACCAATGTTATGGATACCCCCATCCCCCCAAAAATCAGCTTTTGAATTTGTTGATTTCCCTATATTGTTTTATAGGTTTTTTTCCCCCATCTCATCCAACTTTCCCATTTGTTTATTTTGGGTTTGACTTGTTTTCTATTTTGGGTTTTTTTAATGATGGAAGCTAAAATAATGACTTTGAGACCTCTCTTCATTTCTGTTATAAGCATTAGAGCCATTATTGTCCTTCTAACTACTGCTTTAATTACCCTTTTAATTCTGATTAATAGATATTGTAGTTTTCTTTTTGAAATTGGCTATCTAGAAGTATATTTTGATTTCATGCCCTTTACAGTTTTCTAGATTTCTTTCTTTAATTTCTTACTTAATTCCATGGTCAAGAAATATATTTTAGATGATTCTAGTCCTTGTAATTATAGTGACATGTGTTTTCTCATTTATTTGGTCTCCTGTTGTGCACATAAAAAATATATTCTGCTGCTGAGCAGAGTATATAAATGCTGGTTGCATCTAGTATGTTGATATTGCTGTTCAAGTCCTGTATATCTTTACTGATTTTGTATTTAATTGTTCAATAATTGACAGAGAGGATACTGAAATCTTTTATTATAATTCTCTTTTTGTCTACTTCTCCTTGCAGTTCTGTCAGTTTATGTTTCTGTTGGCAGAAGTAGGTGTGGAGAGACTGACCACTGTCTGGAGACAGGGGCAGAGTGAGATTCAGATTAATTAAGTGTGGAAGGAGTGGCGTTGCAGAGGGGTAAAGTCTATTGGCAAGAGCTTTAAGGAAACCTGGATATTTGGAAAAATAAGATGAGAATTGCTCTAAAATCATGCCATCTATCATACTTCCAAGCCTTAAGGTATGCATGGGGGTTCATACAAAAATGCCATCATTAGAAAGGATTGAAGAAAAAGAGGTAAGCGCAGGTACATACTATCATACAATAACTGCAGAGCTCATATGCATCTTCTAAAGAAGAATAATACATGTAATTTTCATATGTTTGAGTGTGCATACATATATATTTAATATATTCGCATATATCCGTGTGGGGGTGGTAATTCTTCTGGAAGTTTGCCAATATGATTTCCGAGGTCCTATTTTTCAGTGAAAGAAAATGAGATCCAAGCAAATTTGATATAAGACCCTAGATGTTTCTACTGTGATAGTAAGTTATTTATGCATTAGAGTACTGCTAAAATGATGTGAAGGCCTCATTAGTTCATAATTAAGTGATGTACTGCTTAAAAGAGAGATATCTTGGGTATAATTTTTATATTAGTGCTATCTTTATTATATTGGTGTTGAGATGATTCAAAGCTTATTAAATGCATAGGGAAGTTTTGATCTTTTTCTGTTTTTGGAATTTAAAAAAATGCTTGTAGCTCCAGAGCTCTTTTTGCGGGTAAAGGCAGCAAGAGAGGAAAAATAATTCTCTGGTTACTTTTTCAGATCTTATACATAAGACAATTTCATTTCCGCAGCATCTAGCTAAGTATCTCTCTACCTAGTAGGTATTTTTAGCGGGTCTGCTGGTCTGAAAAATGTCCTGTTCATTGCCTACTACATTGAACGTAGAAAGATAAGCAAATATTTTGGTATGAGTTGAAAGATTCTGTTGTACTTTCCACACAAAAATGTGTAATCCCCAGAATACTTATTCTTAGGGTTCTTTTTTATTCCATCCTGATTTACATTGTCTTTACATCTCAAGATAAAAGTCCACTCTTGCTCATCCTCTTTCTCCCCTGGTCAGGCTGGATTTCTAAAATGCACTGCTTTGCATATACACAGACAGAGAGGGAACGCTGGACAGGAGGGAAGAGGCAGACGGTCTTACTGCCTCAGAAGGCATGTCTCATGAAGAGAAGCGGGGACAGGGTTTTATTTTGTTTTGTTTTGTTTTGGTTTTTTGTAAGTAACCTGAGATAACCTCAAAATCTCTAGGAAGGCATAAAGTTTCTAATATTCCCTGTCTAGTAGACCACACCTCTGTATTTTAAGGGTCAGGTCCTTAGCTTTTTAAAATTAGACCTAATGTAATAAATATTGTTTCCAGTGCAGTTATTTTGCATCTGAGTATTTCAATGACAGGTATGAGGGGGTAAATAAAAGGAATGTAGCTGGTGGCAAAAAAATAAAAATAAAAATGTCAAAACTAGGAGCTGTTTATTTTGTTTATTTTGGGAGGATTCTTCTAGTACATTTTAGAATAAGGATTTATAATTGGCATCAAATTAAAAATTAGAACACGTTTGTTTAACTTTTTACAAACATATATGAAGATTTAATGAAGAATCTAGAAGTTATTGTTAAGCTCTCTTTCCGGTCCTCTTCCCCCTTTATTCAAAGTGCTTATATTTCCACAGGATGGTCACAAGAATACATGTCTCACACATATAGACTCTAACAGGATTCAAACTAGAAACAATTCCTGAGAATGTTTTATATTCATGACCCACTAAAGATAGAGTATTCCTACCTATATAACATGACCATGATGAGATAGTTGACATTGGCATTTTTATATAAGCACCGCCAGTACGAAATTAATTTTGAAACAAAGGATTTGTGAAGAAGAACTATAGTAATGGCTTACTGTGTATTTCCTGGTTATTAAAACATCTAACACGACTGTAGTGTATCCAACACATCCACAGTCTGGCTTATTAATCAGCCCTTCTTCCTCATGCAGCCCTGCTCTTCCCAGGTGGTTTCATTCTTGTGGGGGGTAATGCTGTGAGGCATTTAATAGCAGCAGGGCTTTTTAAATCTCTCTTCATATACAAAGATGGAAAATTCTACTGCCTATGTCTTTCTGTTCTAAATCCTCTTGCTATTCTGCTTCATTTCCCATTCACCTTTTATCCTTTTCTCTCACCTGGGTTTTTGATGCTTGAGCCCTGTCATATGTTGGAAAGCAAAAGAGACTCCTCCCTGTAGAAGAAATTTTTATTTTTGCAATGTACGTTGGGGCTCAATTTCCTGATGCTACTTGCTTAGGCTTTTAATAAAATCTGCTTCATCTTAAAGCTTTTTCTTCATCTATTTCCCAAGGTTCACCTCTGGTCAATTACTCTGTAAAACAGGACTCTATGAGGCCTCACTGAAATTCCACAGGCAGAGGGTGAGGGCCTACTTGGATTCATTAACATGTTTGCAATGATCATTTTTATTCTAATTGCCTCAAAATTGCTTATTGAAACGATATAATGGGAGTATATTTGTGAGACAGTAGTGTTCTGTATTTATCTTAAAAACAAAAACAAAACAGAGCTGTACCTGTCTCACAGAGTGTGAAACCATCCAAGGCTTCAGAGTTCTTATTCTGAAGAAGTGAGTTCTCTGAAGGACGAATTCAGTGATATTAGGGGACGCCTCTATTTAAATAAATTCTGAGCTCTTTTCCTACATGGTTTGATCTTCAAACTGAACCAATCTGAGGATATTCTCTAGGTACCATAGCTGGAAACTGAGAAGAATAAACAAAAACAGAAATTACAAGAACAGGCAGAGTGTTTTGCTTTGTGGTTTGGTTGAATCCCTGTGTAACTGAAGTCCTTTGGTAGACGTCCCAGAATACTGCCAGAAGTATTCCTCAGATGATAAGCTCTAACTATGAAATTATCCAGTACAATAAATGTGTCTCATTAAATTTTAGCAAATGCTAAGAAGCATGCTTTTCAAAATGCTAGGTATTCCTGTGGTGATAATCCGTTATTCTAGTATGCTGATCAAAGCCCCACTAAAGATTGTTGTTTGTAAGCCAAATCCTTATTTTTTCCCTCACTGATTTTGCACTGAGGGTAGAGCTTAAACTGGGCCATGGTAACCCCACATGATTCTAGGCTTATATTGGTCAGAGTCCCAAACTGTTCATTTACTGGGAGTGGTAAATGATAAACCAAACAGATGGGCAAGTAAGTGTCTGTTATGTGCACTCACAAAAACATTAACAGATACACTCTGGTATAGACAAGGATTTTACAACACTGGGCAGCTCTTGAAAGCCTGAGGCTATATCTGCGCTGTCAAGGCACAGCTTGGTATGAGCAAATATGGGACTATTGCAAGCTTTTCATCCAGACATAGTGGATTACTTACAAGAAACACAGACACATTATTTTCCAGTACTTATAGAAAAAAGCTTTTTTTTCTGACTTACCTTCCTTCGAACACTACAGTAGCTTCAGGGCAGGTTTAAACAAAACTGGCAAGCTATTTAGACAGAAAAGAGCTGCCTGCATAGTCTTATTTTGAGGGATAAAAGTTTCCCTCTATCTCCTATTATAACATATAGACATAAATCCCTCCTGTTATTACCAATTAAATGCCTAAAATTTACACATTTTGATTAAGGTTACTTTTAAACCTCTAGTAATTATTGGCTCTGTCATTTGGGGCATGCTTCGTAACATTTCTAAGCCTTAGTTTATTCATCTTTCGCAGGGGATAATGTATGGATATGATATAATTGTTTTAAGGGCTACATGAAACAATTCATATAAAGTGTTCAATATTATTGCTAAAAAGTTAGCTCTTGTTGTTGTTGTAATTATTATTAGTATCATCATCATCATGACTTTACAAATCCTAATGACTTTGAGAGAGCTCGGTCCTCCTTGGTGGCAGAGGGAGGAGGAAAATCAATCAATGGAATAAAGAGCTATAGCTGTTAAGAGCTCCTACAGTTGTTAGTAGCCCGAGCCAATACATAACAGTGACCTGAAGAGTGTGGGTTTCTGTCATCCAGGCCTGGGGCTTCTGCCTGTGCAGCAATGGCTTTAGGTAGAGCACGTGGAGACATGTTGGTGCATTGGGACCCAGCCCCTGTGCACTGGCTGAGTTCATGTCCGTGAGCAGAGGCGGATTTAACGGCAGGCGCACCGGGTGTGTGCCCTGGGCCCTGACTTCTGAAGGCATTTATTTTTATTTTCCCTGTCTCTCTCTCTTTTTAAGGGGCCCAATATTTTCTTCTGTTCCCGGGGCCTCACCTGATCTTAATCCGCTTCTGTCTGTGAGGCACAGGTCTGCAGTGTGTGTGAAAATTCTCCACGTTGAAACTGTGACAAATTCTAGGAGATCATCGCCTCTGGCCAAGGCACTGTGATTTCATCCATCTCTCACAGTCAGAGCTCCTCACTCCACTGCACATTACTCTGTCCTGCGTTAACGTCGTCAGTTATATGTGACTTATTTCATCGGTGTGTTATTATCCTCAGGAAGGCGCCCACAACAAGGGCAGCCAGAAATTGTGCCTGTGTATTTCATTCTTTCCTGGATCCTTGTTGCACTTGAATAAGCTCATTTCACTCTGTGGTCACCAATGCCTGAGCCTGCTAGAGCGTCTCTTCCTAAAGCAATCTAATGTAGAACAGAAGCAGAGCGGAGCATTCAGATGGAGTTAGGGAAATAAATGGGTTATACAAGCTGAGGAATGGGACACTTAGTTAATTTATATCCTGAACACTAAATACTAAAAAATAATATCTATGTTTTCAGACCCAGAAAGTCTTATAACTTGCTCTTACTATATTTTTTAAAATGGTTACAATTTTATCTCCAGTACTCTATTTTACTGACCATGGTGTTTCTTAGTTTTGTCTTGTTTTAGATCTCCCTCTCTCTGGCTTTCACATCCGCCTAGATGGGTCATTGGGTACATCAGGTCTGGTTACCGGTGGAGAAGAGGCTCCTAAAGCCCACAGTCCCACAAGTGGTGGGTGGTAAAGTATCCTCCCTTCGATGGCTCACTTTGTAGGAACATACAAATCTTCATGACCCTGCCAACGGACCTTGGGTAGTTCTCCAAGTTTCCAGTTTCCTCTGGACAGAAAAAAATGAAGCTCAGGAACCAGCATAGGGAAGTTGAGGAACTAAATAAATTCACATAATTTCAGGAAACACAGGTGAGAAGAAAATGCAGTAGGGTTGTGAAATAGGAGCAAAACATAAAGTGACTCTTTTTACACCCTTCTAGCAAACCAGTTCTGTGGAGGTGAAATTTCATGCTCTCCCACAGGATGTCGCCCACAACAGAGATGATTTGGTAGACAGGGACAGGCTCATCCTCTCTCAACTTTTGTTCTTAGATCTGCAGTTGTTACACTGCCCCACCATTTATCCTGTTGGAAGTAGATTCATAGCTTAACTAATGTTAAGGTAGGATACAAAACTCAGGGAGAAGTCCTAGCATTTTTAGAATCTGTCTCCATAAATTTTTCTGGTTAGATGATTTTTTAAAGCTACTCAAAGGTATGGGATCAGGAGAAACTTTTTTTTTTTTTAAACGTACAGAGTAGCTTTTCTTTTTTCTTTAACAAAACAGTTCAGGAGACCTGTACTCCAGTGATATTTCTTATCCACAAATAATATGAGATGCACCGGTTTTTACTAAAACGTCATTTTCAAATAAAAGTAATGCCTTCAGTAATATGTTAAAAAGTAACAGCAAATTTTTTCTTTGGTAAAAGAGAAAATGTTTGTTTTTAAGTGTAATAATTACACAATCGTATAATTCATTTTTCTCTACTATTTTGAAGCTCAATGAAAGCAATTCTATGCTATCTCATCGAGAATCTCTCTTTGCTGCCAGAGATTTTGTGATGTCAGGAGTTTATTGATAAAGAGGGGTTAGAAAGTTAACAATATTAGTAATCTTGGAAACAGTGGGTACAATGAGAACATAGTAGGTTACAAGCATTCTAGGACAGAAGCACAAAATATCAGCTGAGCTAATCTGGTACTAATATAGTTGACTTAGACAAGTTGTGCTTTTGCTATATCTCTCTTCTTGGCTTAAATATCCATTGTTCCTGTAGGAAGTGTAATATGTATGGGATACAGATAAAGAGTTGGATTCACCAGTAATAAGATAATTTGGGATTTTTAAAGCATTCATTGACTTTGAAATCTGTGCCATAATTTTACAATGTACTCCATTCACTCGTGGAGTTTCCTTTGTATAAAGTACTTTAATTATGAATTTGATTTCCTGGATGATTCTAGGGCTATGCAGTTTCTAATTCTTCTTTTGTGGGTACTGGTAGTTTGTGGTTTTCGAGGATTTTTTTCATGTCGTCTATATTTTAAAAGGCATTGCCTAAATACAATGACAATATCTTCATATGATCTTTCAATACTTGTAGGATCTGTAGTCTTCTCCCATTTTAAATTTATTTTTTGTACTTTTTCATTCATTTTTTCTTTTTGGTTCTATCTCATTGGTGTTTATCATTTTCTTAGTTTTTACAAAGAATCAATTTTAGGTCTTGACGATATTTTTCATTCTATATTTTCATTGATTTTCAGTCTTTCTTCCTCTTCTGATATGTGCATTTTCCTTTTAAGTATAACTTGAAATTCACCCTACACATTCTCTTATGCAGTATTTCCCATGGCGTTCAAATTGTTTTTACTCATCATATTTTCCATTGTGATATTTCCTATACACCATGCTTTTTTAGTAACTCTATTTCTTATACTCAAGTACATGGAAATTCTTGGAAAGTTTCCCTGTCTTATTTGTCTTTCCATTTCTAAGTAGAGGAAGATTTGTAAAGCTCACCTTGAGAGATGTTACTTGTGAAGTCCACAATTTCTATATATTGACTATTCTCAGTGATGGCAAATATCTTGGAAAGTACTCTCCTTCCCTGGACACAACTCTGCTTGCTTACATATTTTGTATGACTTCCTGGAGGAGAAAGAAAAATGTTCCATGTTTTTTTCAAGCAAATCAACATTATACTTGGGAACAAAAGAAACACAGTAGATATAAATTAATGTTTTAACCAATATACATATGTTACTTGAAGTAGAACTATTTTGATTTTATGTGACAAAAAGATTGTTTTCATTCAGATTATTTTTTTATTTTTGCATAAGTTTCCTTTCTACTGTCACCTATTAGGCATTTTCCTGCTTATTCAGTCATTTCTACCCTGTACTTCTTAGATCTATATAACTTTTATTGGAATATGTAGGTTCTGTTTAAAAAAAATCACTAATAAACATCTTTCAAAGTCTCGCATCTATTAGTGGCCTATAAACTTCTCCTCTTTTTAATATTAACTTTCAGAAAGTAAATTGAAATGTACTCCTAAAGACAGAACATCCACTTATTTCCATATGTAGCATAAAGTAACCCTAATGTGCAATCAGCGATACACAGCCCTGCACACTGGAAGTCCAGACTCACTGAGGAGCATATTACAACACTACGCCAAACACACCACTTACAACTCGACTACCACCTGTACCATGCGAGGACATTATGTTCTCCTACCTTTTGGTGTCTGGAAGCCCTTCTTCATGTTTCTTGTCTTCTGTTTATATCATCAAACAATAAAAGAATTCTAATCAGAGTAAAAAAGAATTCAAAACTACAGAAGGATCCATAATTCGTTTCTAATGTTTCATTTATTTGCATGCTCTTTATGATATGCCAAAATGCTCCTCCTGCTATGAAAAATAAATATCAGAGACTATAAACCTGTTATGCCAACAGACTGTACATTTACAACAGTAGTAGTGTCTTATAGTCAAACAGGCTCATTACTGGAAATAGTGGATGAGAAGTAGCAATAAAAAACCACCACAGGGTTGTTAATACCATTCTGACTGGCTTTTTTAGAGAAAGACTCTTGAATCTTATGTCAAAGTGAGGATCTGATTTATAGCAACAATGAAAATGAAGAGTAGCGAATTCTCATCATATTCTGAGTATAATAAATATCTCAACATTTTTATATTAATGGTCAGGTAAAATAAATTTTAACATAGATTACCAATTTACTTGTATTCACAGCATATAAACAGTTAATAGGTAAATATGAGCTGTCTTTCTATACGAAATCATCCAAATATTTGTGCTGTTGGTTTTATTCTTTACTCTAAAACCTGTATGTGTAAAGCATTTTCAATGCATAGCATGCATGTAAGAAGGTATTTCTAATACTTTTTGGTCACCTAAGTTAGTAAGCTCAAGAAAATAAAACAGGGTAGCATTTTATTTGGGGCATACTCATACTGCTTCTTTTTAAATTTTTTTAAAAAAATATTTATTTTTAGAAGCAGGGGAAAGCAGGGAGAAAGAGAGTGAGTGAAACATCAATGCGTGATTGCCTCTCATGTATGCTCTACTAGACCTTGTCCGCAACCAAGATATGCCCTGACTAGGAATCAAACCAGCGGTCCTTTGGTTTGCAGGTCGGCACTCAATCCACTGAGCCACACCAGTCGGGGCTACTTCTTGACTTTGCTTTAGATTTCTAATAAGCCCTATTGCTCACTTGCCTTGTATACCCACACTTTTATGGTACCTCCTATTTGGTGGAAAGTCTTCACTGTCTATGTATTTAAGAACCCCAAATACCTTTTCATTTTCTTTGTACCACAGTGGTATGATTTAAAATTTTGCCTTTCCAGAATTTGCATTCCCTTTTCCAGTATGGTTTCAACAAAGAGTTGAGAGGAACATTCAATTATTCATTAATGTATTCTTGAATTAATAAATTCATTCAATTCAATATTTACTGAGCATTTACTGTTTGACAATTACATGTATACAACTGGGTTAGAAATATTTTCAAAAAATTACAAATGAATGATAACTTTCTTACTTTCCCTGCTGACCCTGAAATTATTGAAAGCCCTATTTCTAATCAGCAATGAAGTTCTTTCCTGGAGATGTGGAGAAAATTTTTTTGAGAAGAATGTCATTGTTCTTTCTTAGCCCTTTTCAATTCTAAATACAGCCTCTCTTCTAACAAATTATTTTCAACAACTAAAGAACTGGAAGCGAAGCAGCAGATCACTGTTGTCCTCATGTAGCCAAATGTTGGTGTCAGATTATGAGACCACCACACAATATCTGAAACAAACAACAACAAAGTCACCAGACTGAGTTTATGGCCAACACAAGTAAGAGTCATTATGTTGGCATGTTGGGTTAGGCACCGTCACCCCCAGAGAGCAGGCTGCTGATTTTACATGGGGATTTAAGGACTGTAGCAATAAGGGACTGGCTAGTTTTCATTGACATTAGTAAGTGAATTGATGCCATTTGTAGGTATCGAATTGATGTTCATTGGTTGGTATCACAAAATGAAAATGTGAGTTCCTTTATTTAAAAAGCAGGTGGAGGGAAAAAAACAACCTTTTCCTTTTCTTCCACAGTCTTAGCCTGTTGTGTTAATTGTTCTGTATAATGTCACACTCCTTTGGGGACAGTAGATGACCCCCACAGGAGACGGAGGTTTGGCACCTGGCCCATCCTCACATCAGCGCCCAGGCCCCCTACTAGAAAGGCAGAGGTGGCAATGGCCACTGAGTGGATTAAGGGAGAGGGCAGCTGAGGACCCTACCAGGAATGAGGAGTGGTGATAGGATCATGCATAAACCAAGAATCCAGTCTGCTAACTTGCTTCATTGTCTCATTGAACTTCATTTACAAATTCAGAGAAAAAAACATTTTAAGAATTATGAGATGATGGCCATAGAGCATTAAACCCTAAGCACTGGCACCCTTCTCAGAGCAAAGTCCTGTGTTCCTATATTGGACACGTGCTCATAAGACCGGTCATGCATTGGGTTAAGTTCTTTCTTGATTAGCTAGAATGAGAAGTTGGAAGCTATTATGGTGAGGAACTTGCCATGTGTTATAACTGGGTTAAGGTAAGCTGTTAAAATTCAGTTCTCGTAGTACTTGTTCCCAAGTCTATAGAGAACTGTCATTTACTGTTTAATCAGGTTGAAACTGGTTCTGATGGCTACTTTTTACCATGGCTATTAAACAATCAGCCATTTCCTGGAGTTTGGGGACTTTCAGTGCTAAAGATGCAGGACAGCCCTTCAAGGATAGTGAAGATGTGACAGCTTCACTATTCTTGCTGAATTCCTTGATGATAAAATCTCACTTGAGTGGGTCTCATTTCTGAATCTGAATGTTGATTAACATGAAAAGTTGAATCACCTGTCAGGACAGTGAATGCAAAGAAGCACTTAGGTCTCTGGACAACATAATCAAACAACTGTGAAACAATAAGTAAAACTAAAAAATATTATGAGAAGAATATTGAAGGCTCTCCAGAAACATACTCTGATATTTACCCAGTCTAAGTGATGTGCAAGCTATAAGCATTGAGCTAGTTTGGATTTTCTTTTTGCTTAGATACAGATTGTTCTACCACACCTGTGATGTTACTCCAGCTATGTTATGAAGTGTTAGAATGGCACAGATACCCTCTGGTAGACCAAAGGAAATCCAATGCTATTCTATTATTTTGTAATGACTTTGGCTAAGAAATGTAAACTTGTTTGTTACGCCTCGAGGAAATGGGATTTATTAGTAACCAATGAAGAACAATTGTTATTCCAGTGAGTTTTCTAACTACTATCAATGGGGTTATTATGCTCAGGAATAATATGTGCCATGAGTTATTATTTTTTCCACCAGGAAAGGTTTTATCCCTTCAGACTATTTATAAAAAAAAAAAGTAATTTAAGGGTTTTGGAGATCATATATTTTGAATGATAAATAGCTCAGTGAACAATTAATCTTGGCCCTGATTTGGCATTTAAAAGTCTTATTTCCATGTAGGGAAAATAATCTAGTAGCTGCACGAGAGACATGTTCAACTTTAGAGGATTCATGCATGTACTGTTCTGGGTGTTGCTGACACAGTTAGTGCTAAATCCCAAATCTCTTTCCCTCTTGGGGAGCATGGGTCCTGTATTTATTTGTCTCTACCATGTATCATTACTGCTAAGGTTGGTATAATATATCTTTACATCACTATTTAAACTGGCTATGCTAGCAATGAAGTTTAGGTTGATATTCTAATTTCATAACAATAGAATTTTCCAGCCCTATGTAACACCAAAATACACTTCTTGAAAAAAAGCAAAGTAGGCCCTGGCTGGTGTGGCTCAGTGGATTATGTGCCGGCCTGTGAACCAAAGGGTCGCCGGTTCAACTCCCAGTCAGGGCACATGCCTGTGTTGCGGGCCAGGTCCCTAGTAGGGGGCACGTGAGAGGCAACTGCGCAGTGATGTTTCTCTCCCACTCCTTCTCCCTCTCTTCCCATCTCTCTAAAAATAAATAAATAAAATCTTTTAAAAAATTAAGGTAGAACTTCTTGCAAGTACTAGATGTGAGACAATAGAATCGTAACGAAGTATGGTAAAATTAAATCTACAAACAGATTCATAAATCCATTTTACTTCATGTAGTTTAAATAGACTTTTAGGAAAATATCCTTTTATGTCTTAGCTCTCAAAAAGATCTTGACTTATGAATCCGGCTATTGCAAATACTATTGTCTTCTCTCTGCCCCGCCCCCCACCCCATAAGTCACCTTATTGTATATCACTTGGGGATCCAACATAAAAATTAATGTCAATCAAAAAATTGGTAAATTTGAGTATTTATTTACAAAAGGACTATTTACAGAGGTACTTGAGTAAGATAACTACAAAGCATAATGCAGTAATCTTGGGCTAGCTTTTACCATCCATCCTTAAGTCTGAAGACATGAGAGTTGGATCCTATTACTGAACTGAGGAGAAAAGCCTCATTCATTCATTTTTATATTCACAGATTCATGTAACCATCACCACAATGTCATTTTAGAACATGTTCACCGTCCCAAGTGGAAACCTCTGTACACATTAGCAGGCATTCCACATTCCCATGCCACTGTCCTCCCTACTTACCCCTCTCTGAATTTACATCAGCTCCAGGCAATCATTAACCACTTTCTGTCTTTAAAGATTTCTCTATTCCAGTTGTCCCAGCTTATTCACAGCGAATATGTTTCAAGACTCGTTGTGGATGCCTGACACCACAAGTAGTACCAAACCCTACCTATGCTATGTCTTTTCCTATACATGCATATGATAAACTTTAATATATAAATTAAGCACAGTTAGAGACTGACAAAAGTAACTAATAAACAATTATAACACATACTATGATAAAAATTATGGGGATGTGGTCTCTCTTGCAAAATATTTTATTGTACTCTACTTATGCTGCTTTTGATGCTGTGAAATGATACCATGCCTATGTGATCAAGGTGAAATCAGGTGAATGACACTGGCATTGTGACATGCAGTTAGGCTACCATGAGGGTTACTTGAACACTAAGAATGTGATACTGTGACAATCAGTCCGATAGCATAGATATTAGCTATGAGGTGAGTAACGGGCAGGTAGTGTGTACAGGGTGCATGTGCGATACAAAAGGGTGATTTTTATGGTTGTTGAGAAGATTGTTCCTTCCCCACTGAACTGTCTAGACACACTGGCTGAGAATCACTGAAAAATATGAGGGTTTATTTCTGGACACCTCACTTCTATCCCATTGATCTATATCACTATCCCTACTTATGTCAGTAGCACACTGTCTTGATTACTGTAGCTTTGCAATGTTTTTTTTCTTTGTCCTCAGTTGACATTTTCTAAATTTTTATGGTATTTTTTCCATTACCATTTAACCCCCTTATACCCTTCTCCCCCCTGCAATGACCATACTATTGTTCATGTCCATGAGCCCTTTTTCCTTTTTGCTTGATCCCTTCACCCTGTAACATCCCCCCAACCCTTAGCTGTCATCTGTTCTCTATGAGTCTGGCTCTGTTTTGTATGTTCAGTTTGTTCATTAGATTTCACATATGAGTGAAATCATATGGTATTTGTCTTTCTCTGATTGGGTTATTTCACTTATTTCAGCATGATATTCTCCATGTCCATCCATGCTGTCGCAAAGGGTAAATTTTTCTTCTTTTTTAAGGTCAAGCAGATTCCATTGTGTAAGTGTCCCATAGTTGTTTTATCCACTTATCTACTGATGGACACTTGGGTTGCTTCCATATCTTGGGAATTATAAATAACGGTCTAACGAACACAGGGGTGCTTATGTTCTTTTGAATTAGTGTTTTGGGTTCCTTTGAGTATGTTCCTGTACGGGGGATCGCTGGGTCAAAAAGCAGATCCATTTTTAATTTTTTGAAGTATCTCCACACTGTTTTTCACAGTGGATGCACCAGACTGCATTCCCACCAATAGTGCGAAAGGATTGCCTAGTCTCCACATCCTCACCACTACTAGTTGTTTGTTGATTTATTGGTGACAGGCATTCTGACTGGTGTGAGGTGATATCTCATTGTGGCTTTAATTTACATTTCTCTGATGATTAGTGACATTGAGCATCTTTTCATATGTCTATTGGCCATCTTTATGTCCTCTTTAGAGAAGTGTCTATTTAGGTCCTTTGCCCATTTTTTAATTGGATTGTTTGGGTTTTTTTTTTTGGTATTGAGTTTTGTAAGATCTTTATTCATATAAAAACAGACACATAGATCAATGGAACAGAATAGAGGGCCCAGAAATACACCCACACTTTTACAGTCAATTACTGTTCAACAGAGGAAGCAAGTACATACAATTGGCTAAAGACAGTTTATTCAATATACGGTGTTGGGAAAATTGGGCAGATACATGCAGAAAAATGGAAGTAGACCACCTTCTTACACAACATGCAAAAATAAATTCAAAATGGATCAAAGACTTAAATATTAGACCCAAAATCATAAAAATTGTAGAAGAAATTGTAGGCTGTAAAATCTTGGGCACTGCTTGTGGCAATATTTTATCAGATATATCTCCCCAGGCAAGGGAAAGAAAAGAAAAAATAAACAAATGGGACTGCATCAAACTAAAAAGTTTTTGCCCAACAAAGAAGACTATCAACAAAATAAAAAGAAAACCCACGCAGTGGGAGAACATGTTTACCAACACATCTGATGAGCGGTAAGCCTTAGAATTGGGAAGCGTGAGTCTTGCAGCTTTCTCTTCTTTTTCAAGATTGTTTTGGCTCTTCCTTTCCATATCACTTAGAGCCTGTGCGTGTCTTTAGAGCTGTAATAAGTTTCCTGGAGGCTGCATTTAGCTCAGTCTTGCTCTTTAATCCATCTAGCCACTCTGTGCCTTTTTTTTCCTTTTTCTAAAATCATCTATTTTCCATTTCTGTACAGTTTACAAACATAGAAAAGGAAAGATAAATTCAGATGTGGGTAGTAAAAGGCCCAGAAAACAACTCAAATATAATTGTATTCTGTTCATATATACATATGTATATACAGGGAATATTCATGTGGATAAGAACAGAATCATGTATTATATATTCAGCATACCTACATATGTAACGTAATAGGCAGGCTGTTAAAATCCCACAGAAAGGATATAAATGTATTATTTTTAAATTTTCTTAACTTAGCAAGTGCAGTTGATCCTTGAACAACACAGAAGTTAGGGGCACTGACCCCTGTGTAGCCAAACATCACATATAACTTTTGACTCCCTTAAAACTTAACTACAGTCAGCCCCTCACATCCGTGGATTTGACCAACTGTGGATCTGAAACAGTATTTTCTCATGCCAACCACAGATTTCCAACCATGGATGGGAAATACTTGTTCTGATCTGTAGTTCGTTGAATCTGTGGAAGCAAACCAGAGGATAAAAATGGCTGACTCTATTTTTTTTTAAAATCCTCTTAATCCTCTGAGCCACACCAGCCAGGGCAATGAGTGCCAGCCTGCAAACCAGAAGGTTGCCAGTTTGATTCCCAGTCAAGGCAAATGCTGGGGTTCGGGCCAGGTCCCCAGTAGGGGGCACACGAGAGGCAACCACACATTGATGTCTCCCTCTCTCACTCCTTTCCCCCTCTCTAAAAATAAATAAATAAAAATCTTTAAAAGATAATTTAAAAAATTAAAATAAAAATCCTCTTATATGTGATCCGTAGAGTTTAAACTATGATGTTCAAGGGTCAGCTGTATACAAAAATAGCAAAATATTTTATCTCAGTATTACTAACTACCAAGAACAGTCAAGCAACCAAAAACTGAGCAGTCATTTTAAACATAAATTTATTTAAATTTGTTTCTGAACTATGACAACTTATTTCAAACTGCACTCCTATGTTTAAGTAGTTTATTATTTGGGGGAGGGGATATATTTTATTGAGTATGCTATTATAGTTGTCCCATTTCCCCCACGTTTTATGCCCTCTACCCTGCACCCCATCCCATCATCCCTACACCTCTTAGCTCATGTCCATGGGCTGTACATATCAGTTCTTTGGCTTCTTAATTTCCTATACTATTCTTAGCCTCCCCCTGTCTATTTTATTTTATATTTTTTGTCAACATTTTCCCTCCACCACTTTCCCTGGGTCTACCCAGCCCCACCTCCCACACTCAACCCTTCCCTCATTTGGCTTTGTTGATGGGTCCTTTATGCATGTTCCTTGATGACCCTTCCCCTCCCTTTTCCCTGTCATTGCCCTCTCTCCTCCCCCCTGGTTACTGTCAGTTTGTTTTTTATTTCAATGTTGCTGGTTATATTTTACTTGCTTTTTTATTTTGTTGATTAGTTCCATTTATAGGTGAGATTATATGGTATCTGTCTTTCACTGCCTGGCTTATTTCACTTAGCATAATGCTCTCCATGTCCATACATGCTGTTGTGAAGGGTAGTAGCTCCTTTCTTTCTGCTGAGTAGTATTCCATTGTGTAAATGTACGATAGTTTTTTGATCCACCCATCCTTGTGGTCTGAGAAATCGCTTGATATGATTTCAATTTTCTTAACTTCGTTGAGGCTTGTTTTGTGTCCTCTCATGTGGCCTATCTTTGAAAATGTTCCATATACATTTGAAAAGAATGTATAGTTTGCTTCTTTGGGATGAAAGGTTCTTCTACACATATATCAGTTAAGTTCATTTGATCTAATGCGTCATTCAGTTCCACAATGTCTTTGTTGATATTTTGTTTGGATGATCTATGCATTGTTGACAGTGGGGTATTAAAATTCCCTACTATAAGTGTGTTGCTGCCAACATCTTTCTTGAATTCCTCCATGATTTTCCTTATATATTTGGGTGCTTCTTTGTTGGGGGCATATAGGTTTACAATATTTATGTCTTCTTGCTGGATTCTTCCTTTGAGTATTATGAAGTGTCCTCTGCATCTGTTTTGATGGCCTTTGTTTTGAAGTCTATTTTGTTTGATATAAGTATTGTTACCCCAGCTTTTTTTCCTGACCATTTGCTTGGAATATTTTTTTCCAACCCTTTACTTTCAGTCTGGTAGGTCTTTTGTTCTGAGGTGGGTTTCTTGTAGGCAGAATATGTGTGGGTCATGTTTTCTTATCCATTCAGCTACTCTATGTCTTTTAATTGGAGCATTTAATCCATTTACCCTTAAAGTTATTATTGATAGGTACTTATTCATTTTTTCCCTTTGTACTTGTGTTCGCCTCTCTCTCACTCTTTTTCTTCATCTCTTAAAGCAGTCCCTTTACCATATCTTGCAATGCTGGTTTGGTAGAGGTATATGCTCTTAGCCTTCATTTGTCTGAGAAATTCCTTATTTCACCTTCCATTTTAACTGAGAGGCTTGCTGGGTACAGTGATCTTGGTTGCAGGCCTTTGCTTCTCATTGCTTGGAATATTCCTTGCCATTCCCTCTGGCTTGTAGTGTTTCTGTGGAGAAGTAGCTGCTAGCCTTATAGGGACTCCTTTGTATGTTACTTCCTGTTTCTCCCTTGCTGAAAAGGGTAAATTTCACCCTTTCAGCAAATTCTTTCAAAAAAGAATTTACCCTTTTTATGCTCTTAATTCACTGAGCAATTACAGTAGCTATACTTATTTTTAATGTTCTTTTCGTGTTTAACACACTTCTAATATAGAGTCACAGTTTTCTAACTTAGATTTTTTTCTGCCTTTGCTAGAGTACATGTACTTTCATTTGCTTTTACATCAGTAATTAGCATCTTTTCATTTCATTTTGAAGAACTTTCAGCATTTCTTGCAAGGCAGGCCTAGTGGTGAACTACCTTAGCTTTTGTTGGTCTAGGAAAGTCCTTATTTCTTCTTCATATCTGAAAGTTAGCTTTGCCAGATAAAGTATTCTTGGTTGGCAATGCTATCTTTAAGCAATTAGCATATGCCACCCCACTCTCCTGGCCTGTAGAGTTTTTCTGTGAAGTCCACTGACACCCTTATGGGGTGCTTTTGTAGGTTGCTTTCTTTTTTGTAGGTTACTTTCTTTCCTTCCTAGGCTGCCTTAAGATTCTTTCTTTATCATTGATTTTTTTTGACAGTTTCAGTACAATGTGTCTTGGAGACAGTCTTTTTGCATTGATATAACAGGGTGTTGTATTCATTTTGTAAACTTATATGTTCATTTCCTTCCCCAGGTTTGGGAAGCTATTAGCTATTATTACTCTAAATACACTTTCTGCTTCTTTCTCTTTCTGGTAAACTGATTATTTTTATATTTGTTTTTCTTATTATATCTGATAGTTCTTATATGGTCTGTTCACTCTTTTTTCCCCCCCAAGGCCTAATTCTGTGTCTTAAAATTTTTTATTGTATTTTTTCCATTATCATTGAATCCCCTCACACCCCCCTGGTCCCTGCAATCACCACACTGTTGTCCGTGTCCATGAATCTTTTTACCTCTTTTGCTTTAAATCTTAGTTCTCTCCTCTCCTAACTGTATCATTTGTAATTTCCTATCCTTGACATCACTAATTCTTTCTTCCATCTGAGGTGTTTTGTTTCTTAAGCTCTCTAATGTATTCTTCATCTGATTCACTACATCCTTCAGCTCCAGAATTTTTGTCTGGTGCTTTAAAAAATTTTTCATTTCTTTCATAAAGAACTCCTTCTGCTCATTAATTTTATCCGTGAGTTCATTGAATTGCCTTTCTGAGTTTTCTCGTTGCTAATTGAATCTCTCTAACTAGCTATTTTGAATTCTTTATTAGCTAGGCTGTGATACTCTGTGCCTTTGGTCTAGGTTACTGGAAAATTGTCATCTCCTTTTGTGATATTATATTCCTCTGGTTTTTCATACTATTTGGTGAAATGTGCCTCTGTGGTCATATTTGAAATAGAGTGCACACACTTTTCTTAATTGCTTACTTTGTTACAGTGCATCAGATTGGTAATTAAAAACCTTTTTTTTTTTTTTTTTTTGGCTTTCCAGAAGGTGGTGCTATAGCTCAAGCTTTTGGTTTTCTCTAGCTAGGCCGGCTCTGGCGCTGCCTTTCTAGAGCATGTATAAAGAGTTGGCATAGAACAAGTTGGTTGCAGAGTGGACAGAGATATGGGTTAACACCTGAAATTTTGTGGGTAACCACTGCCCAGTAGGAGGATCCTCAAGTGGGGGTACACCCAGAATTCTGTGGGCAGATGTCCTCCTAGAAGCAGGCAGCAGGGAACACATTACATCTAGCTCTTTCATTCTTATCTGCCTCTTTCTCTTTCCTTTCCCTTCCCCCAGTCATGAAGGTCTTTTAAGTTATGCTGCTGAAGTGAAACAGGTCCCCCCAGTTGATCGAGGTGGCTGTAGGTGAGTCACTCATTGCTTTCACTTTCTACATCCTCTGTGAGGCAGGTCACCACAGGCAGAAACACAGCTCACTGTAGTGTTGCCCCGGGGGCCCCTTCTCTTCTGCCTCCAGACTAGTTTCCATCATACTCTGATTATGTTCCTGATTATATTCCGGCCATTAGGCTGGCTGGACCTCAACGAGTTCTCCATCTTGCTTGTATGTCCACCCTACTTTCCACTGTCCAGTTTTGCTTTTTCTCAGTGGAAAGTAGGGGTGACAAAGGCTTTCTAACTCCCTTGGATCTGCAGCCCACTTCGAGGGCCTGTCCGCCCACTTTCTGAAGCACAGGTGTGTAGAAATCTGGTGTTCTGGTGTAATGGGTAGAGACACTTTTGTTTGATTATGAATGACTAATTAGTTGTAAGAAAATATGGAGGGGGAGAAAAAGAAATTTCCCACACAAGTATGATGTTGATGTCACCACTACTTTTGGTTATTTTCTTATTGTTTTTCCTGGAAATTAGTTAGCATTGAAATTTAAAATAATTTAATTCAGACTAATCTAACTCAATGCCAGTAGGATATAAAATTTTGTCCAATATACCCCTACTATCTTAACCCTCTTTTGTAAAATATTGTCATACAAATTACAACTTTATATGTTACAGCCGTGGAACACAGTTTTATAAGTATTGGTTTATGTGGTTACCTTTTAAAATGTATAGAAGAAAAGTATTAACAAACCAAAATGTTACAGTGTCTTTCATAATGTAGTTACCTTTACTGGTGTCTTTTACTTCATGTGGGTTGGAGTTACTCTCCATTATGCTTTTACTTCAGCCTGAAGAATTCCCTTTAGTATTTTTATGTGGTATGTTTGTTAGTGACACTTTATTTGAGAATGTCTTAGTTTCTACTTTGTATTTTAAAAAAAATTTATCTGGATAAAAGTTCTTGGTTGACAGCCTTTTACTTTCAACTCTTTAAAGATGTCATCCTAATTTGTTCTAACTGCTATAGTTTTTTATGAGAAGTCAGCTTGACTTTACTGAGGATCTCTCATACACAGGGGGACCCCCAAAAAACTGGAATTATCTTCTGGAGGGCAGGTTACTTGTGGTACAGGCTTCCCCCTCTATGTGAGTGTTCTAGGAACCCATCTGTATCACTAAAGTAGCTGGCATTGTTGTGAGAGAGTGCGTTCAGTTTCAGTGAATTTTTTTTTTAAGACTTTTAATGCATTTGCCCATTTTATGACTGGTGATTTACGAGCACAACTGCCCACACTTTGCTGAGTATTAAGCAGTTTTTGACCCAAAACGGCATGACCCCTATGCCCTCCCCTCCCCATTCACCTGATCTTGCCCTAGGCAACTGTTTTTGTTTCCCCGAATGACAAAAGTCCTCAAAGGGAACTGTTTTGCCGATGAGGAAGAGGTGAAACAAAAGACCGCAGAAGCACTGGAAGGTATCAAAATCAATAAGTTCAAAAACAGCTTTGAGCAGTGGAAAAAATGTCTCGATACGTGTATTGCATCAGAGGAGAGTACTTTGAAGGTGACTGAAATTAAACATGTAAGAATAAATACACAACTTTTTATATTAAGTTCCAGTTATTTTGGGGCCCGCCCCCTCCATGATTTTTTTTTAAATTGTTGCTTCCGAGATTTTCTCTTTGTCTTTGAATTTTTGCTCAATTTGGCTAACACCTATGTGTAAATATTTTGGAATTTGTTCTGCCTAGAGTAAATTAAGCTCTCGCACGTGCATATTATTGCTTCATGAAATTGGGGAGTTTTATGCCATTATTTCTTTAAATATATTTTTCTACCCCTTTCTCTTTCTACTCTTTTGGGACTTCCATTTGTGTATTTCTTGGTATTCTGGGGAGTGTTCCACTAGCCTTTGATTCTCTTCAACTTGAGGAATTCTTTTGCCAGCTCAAATCTACTTGAATCTCTGTAGCGAATTTTTAATTTCAATTATTCTTTTTCATATCCAGAATTTCTTTATAATTACAATTTAATTATTGATATTGTCTATTTGATGAGACATGATTGTCATAATTTGTTTTAATTCTTTGCAAATGTTCCCATAGTTTTAAAAATATCTAATAATAGCATATTATAAATCTTTATATACTAAATTTAAACTCTAGTCTTTCTCATTATATTTGTATAGTCGTTTTTTCTTGTTGTCTTCATGGCATACTTTCATTTCTTCGCTTGTTTTATAATTTTTCGCGAACACTGGATGTCTTATATAATATGGTGTAGCAATTTGGTGTTAGACCCATTTACACCCCACTCCCAGCCTGTTAGTATTGGGTTTTATTTGTTGCCTTTTTAAAAATATAAATTGTTGATGCTTATTTAGCATAATACCTAGAATAGTTCTGTAGGTTGTATATTTTCTATAGTGTGTGACACCAGAGTTAGTTGTCTGTTGGCCTTAAGCCTAACTTCCTAGTTTTCATACCTTATTCAGTAGACTTTAGTGCTAAATTGGTTATTAGTTGATTTCCTTTATGTCGTTGTCTGTGCGTGTTTCAGTCATCCAAAATGTGATGTGCATGAGAAAGCCTGCCTTCAGATTTGAGGCTGTTTAGAAGGCGGCCTGAGCTTTCCCTTTGTGCTTCATCGGGCTGCAGGGGCAGTCTTCTTTCCTGGGTCTTCCCTGGCATGCTCGCTAGGCTGCATAGGGACACTTTCTTTTAAATCCCAGGGCATATGTGGAAACTTGTCAATGTTCCCTATGGTCACCTAATTCTTCAGGATTTCCTCTAAAATCCACAGGAAGGCTATAATCACACCTTTAGGTAGCTGAATTATGGCCTATAATTTGCTATTTAGGTAATTCTCCAGGGGTAGACCCTCCCTTTTCTGAAGTGACTTCTGAGTGAGATCAAATGGCCAATGTATGTTAAGAATGTATGTTTTCCAAGAAACTTCAAGTTCAGGCAAAATGTTGACTGTGCTCTGAGGATGCTGCTTTAGATATTGATTCAAGAGTGTGCAGGGTATTTGTTTTTGTTTGTTGGTCATACTACTGGCTTTTGGTTATTGTGCCACTGAGCTGTAGTTCAAAATAAAACATCACAGAGCCCAGTCTTACTAACATTCAGTAGTTTCTCTTAGGTAAATCACACTCCTTTCTTTATGGCAGCTTTTGGAAATTGCCAGAGTGGTTAAATTTAGGGTTTTTTTGCCCACATTTTAATTGTTTCAGAGGGACATCAACTTCACTGATCCCCCACTCTACCATTCTAGAAGTTAATCTCCCTTAAGAGTCTATTTTTGGAGTAACAGTGACCTTCAGTCAAGGGATACTGGTTTTAAGGACAATAGAGCAGCCCTATAAGAAAGGATTTGTAGGAATAAATAACCTGGTCTCGCTGTCCTTATGTTACCTGATAACCTTCCGGAGTTCTCATTTGGTCAAACCAGCTGGAACTCAGGACGCAGGAGTCCCACTCATCCATGCATGCCGGCCTTGTGCGTGAGAGAAATGGGAAACTATACAGAAGTTACATAGGAAAAAAAACCCAGAGATGTAAAAGTTATTATCCACATTGCCAGAAGTTTTTGAACAATCAATTAAATTAGAGAAGTTAAAAATCAGAACCAGTTTCTGATAAGTTAATTTTTGTGTATAATGTTGCAAACCAAGGTGTTAAGGGGAATATCAAAACAATAATTATTTGGGCAGGACATGAAAATTTAATTTAACAGAAAAGAAGAAATAAAGTTAACATTTGTCTCCCTGGAGTCTTCATATATAAAGAACCTTTGAAAAATGTTTGATACCATGTATTCATGCCAAGAAACTGTAGTCTGCAGTGCTCAATCAGTAACATGTTTCCAATTCTGAATTTAAATTTGAGCACTGTATAATAAAAAATTCATGAGCTACCTGACAGAAGTTGAGTAAAGAGTTAGAGGGAAATAATTAAATAACCTTGAAAGTTGATTTATGTGGCAAAATGAAAAGTGTTCAATATGTACAGTCTGTCGAAAGATAAAATAAGGAACAAGATAACTGCTTTCAAATGCTAACCTGAGGCATAAACAAGAAAGAAAAGCTTAAAATGTCAAATCATATAGTGAAAAATGAAGGAAGCAAATTAAGATGATCTTCAGAAGTATACTAACACAGGAATATTTTCCTATTGCTACTTTCAATAAGACTGTACTGAAATACATGACTACTGAGTCTATCCAGCAGAAGTGTGAAAAGACTATCTATGCTCATGGTTAAAAAGGATTAACATGGTGAAATGTCCATACTATCCAAGGTAATCTACATATTTAGTGCAATGTCTATTACAATTCCCAGGACATCTTTCACAGAAATAGAACAAAAAATTCTAAGATTTGTATGAAACCACAAAAGAACCCCAAAAGCCAAAACCATCTCAATTAAAGAAAAAAAATCAAATTTGAAGACACCACACACCCTGATTTCAGACTATGTTTAAAAAAGCAATAGTAATTAAAACAAGTTGGTATGGGCATAAAAATAGACACGTAGAACAATGAAACAGAACAGCAATCCCAGAAATAAACCCATCCACATATGATCAATTAATTTATGACAAGGCAGTGAAGAATATACAATGAGGTAAAGTTAGTTGCTTCAATAAATAATGTTGGGAAAACTGGATAGCCAAATATAAACTAACAAAACTAGACCACAATATTATACTATACACAAAAATCAACTCAAAATATTTTTTTTAATTTAGTAGTGTCTTGATTTCTTTCATCTGTGTCTTATAGCTTCATTGAACAAGTCTTTCACTTCCTTTGTTCAATTCACTCCTTAGTATTCTACTTTTTATGTGTAATTTTAAATGGGATTATTCTCTTAATTTTTCTTTCTGATAGTTTATTATGAGTGTTCACAAACACAGGAGGTTTTTGTACACTGATTTTTGTATCCTGAAATTTTACTTAATTTATATAACAAAACAGTTTTTTGGAATCTTTAGGGTTCTCCATATAAAATATCATGACATCTGCAGATTTACTTCTTTCTTTTCAATATGGATGCCTTTTATTATTTTTTTTTCTTGCCTAATTGTCCTGGGTAGGATTTCCATTACTGTGTTGCAGAAAAGTGGTAAGAGTGAGAGCCTTTATTTTTGTATTTTTTAAAAAATTTCTTTTTTAACCACAATTTATATTCAATACCATTCTGTACCAGTTTCAGATGTACAGCAAAGTCACTAGAAAACCATGCAGTCTATGGTCTCCCCCCAGTCACCCCAAGCATCCACCTGGCCCAAAACCCCATTATCTCAATGTTATTCACTATATTCTTCATGCTGCTATCCACATTTCAGTGGCTGTTCTCCAACTATCAGTTCTTACTGCTTAATCCCTTCACCTTTTTCCACCCAACCCGCCCAAACCCTGCCCTTCTGACAGCTGTCTGTTCACTGTATCTTTGAGTTTGTTTCTATTTTACTTAATTTGTTCCTTAGATTCCACACATAAGTGAAATCATATGGTGTTTGTCTTTCTCTGATTGGCCTCTTGTTGTGATCTTGATCTTAGAAGAAAAGATTGTAGCTTTTCATTATCGATTATCATGATTATCAGTTCTGTTGAGAGTTCTTACTGTAAACGAATGTTGAATTTTGTCAAATACCTTTTTGGCATCTAATGTGATGTATCACATTTCTTGATTTCTGGGTGTTGCACTACCCTTGCATCCCCGAAGTGAATCCCACTGATCATGGTGTATGATCCTTTTAATGTGATATTAAATTAGGCTTGCTAAAATTTTGTTGAGTATTTTTGCATGTGTTCATCAAAGATATTGACCTATAATTTACTTTACTTGTGGCATATTTGTTGGTTCTGGTATGAGGGTGATGCTGTCCTCATAATATAAGTTGGAAGCATTCTTTCCTTTTCTAAATTTTCAAAGAGTTTGAGAAGAATTAGGTTTAAGTCCTATTTAAATATTTGGTAGAATTTATAGGTGAAGACATATGGTTCTAAACTTTTGTTTGTTATGAGTTTTTTGATTATTGATTCAGTCTCCCTACTAGAAGTCCATCTGTTAAGATTTTCTATTTCTTCATAATTCATTCAGTCTTTTTAAAATCCTAACTGAATTCATTGGGGTGACATTGATTAATAAAATTATATAGATGTACAATTCAGTTTTGATAGGTTATAAGTTTCTGGAAATTTATTTCTTTCTTTTAGGTGGTCCAATTTGTTGGCAAATAAAAGTTCACAGTAGTCTATTATGCTCTTTTGTATCTCTGTGGTATCAGTTGTAACATCTCTTTCATCTGATTTCGAGTCCTCTATTTTTATCTTATATTCAGCATATATTTATTAAATTCCTCTGTTATTATAAATCCACCTATCATTTAAAGCTGATGTTTATTTATTGATTTTTAAAAATTTTTTGTCTGGACCATGGATCCATGGATGTAGGTTTGGTGCTAAAGTCCCTGACTATTATTGTTATGCTGTTGTTTCTGCCCTTAGGTCTGTTAATATTTGCTTTCTATGTGTAGGTGCTTCTATGTCGGGTTCGTAATTATTTACAAATGTTATATTCTCCTACTGGATTGCCTTTTCATTTATATGTAATGCTTTTTTTTTTTTGTCTCTAATAGCCTCCATTTTAAAAATCTATTTTGTCTGAAAAATTGGAGCAACCCCAGCTCTCTTTAGTTTCTATGTGCATGAAATATCTTTCTGTCCCATCATTTTAATTCCATGTGTGTCCTTAGGTCTGAAGGCTCTGTGAGCAACATATAAATGGGTTTGGTTTTGTTTTTGTTATCCATTCAGCCACTCTATGTCTTTTGATTGGAGAATTTAGTCCAGTTGCATTAAAAGTAATTATTGGCAGGAATGTTATTATTGCAATTTGTTCATTGTTTTCTGGCTGTTTTGTAGTTCTCCGTGTTCCTTGTGTTTTGATTACTTTCTTTATATCTTTGTCTTTACTATAGATTTTTACTTTATAGTTACTGGGAGACTTAACTATAACATCTTTTATTAACTTTGATAACATTTTAAAGTTCTACATTTTTACTAACCACCCCAATATTTTGTTTTTGAGCTCACATTTACATCATTTTACCCTGTGTAGCTCTTAACTAAAATTATATGAAATAAGAGTTCATTGTCAGCTACTTAAAACCTAAGGATATGGAATATGTTTATAGAAATAGTTTTTAATATACTGAGTGCATTTTAAGGACAAATTTTTAAAAATCAAAATGAGAGGGATATTTTATTCCTTTTTCCTCAGATATTCTTAATTATTAAAAGTATTGTTGGGAGTGACATCACTAAGGTGGTGCAATAGGTTGGGGTGACTTGGCGCCCACAGCACAGAGTCCAAGACAGGCTTCACTGGAAGGGTAAGAGAAGTGGCCATGTACTGACTGCACTGCCCCTCCTTTAGGCCAGTGCAGCACCACACAGAGAGGTCGTCCCCTCTTTTTTCTGTTTTTCCAGTGAGAAATGAGAGACCAAGGGGAACATCCAAACATGCCCCAGCATTGTGGGTCACTACGTGGGAGCCTCTACTCTGGTCTCATCCCATGGTCATTTCAGGGAACTCTGCAGGGATCAGCCACTAGGAATCTGACTGTACAGGGAAGCATGCAACAACTGGCACAGGGATCTCGAGAGACCAAGTTCAAGCCTGCAGTGCCCAGGTGTTAATCCAAACCAGGATCTTTGCTCTTCTGCAGAACCAAGTCACTGGTACACTCTGACCAAGGACCGTGTGAGTAGATTTGCCTGTTAAGATTCTCAAAGGAGTAGTTTTACCAGCCTGAAGCATGGGCTGCCCAGGCAAGGAGCTGAGCCATAGCCCCAGTTGCTGGGGACAGTAACTGACCAGACGGTCTGGGTAGAGCACCTGAGGGGACAGAGCTGATCAACTTCAGAGCAAAGCCTGTATCACACAGGTATGGAGGGTTGACCCTACTATACCTAAACAGGGAGATTAATTCATAGCAGAAGCAGAGGATAACTCCTGGCCCCTCCTGACTGGAAAACCTGCCTGGGAAAAAGTGGCTAGAGGCCTGGAGTGGCCCCTCCCTGTCCTATCTGCTATAGTAGTGTCTCCTAGCTTCCTGTGACTGTAAAGGCTGACAAGAACACCTGGAAGCTCTGTAAACCTGCAGGGGGCAAGCGGAACTGATAGTCTGCAGAGCAAAGCCAGTAGCTCTGTTCAGCCAGGGGAGCTGAGGCATGGTTGTCTGTGCACAAGCAGAGAAAGTGATTCGTAGCCCTACTTCTTGCTGAATACGTCTTCAGCTTGCCTAACCAGGATCCTAGCCAGGGAGCACGGGATGCTGTGTACTCATCTAATAGCCCTGCTTACAGTGGTACATTAACAGAGAACACAACCCATGGTTTCCCCCTCACAGAGCAAATCCAGTGGCCTCACCCAGCCGGAGAAAGTTCACAAATATATGGAAATTATTAATAAATAACACTCTCCTGAATAACCAATGGGTAAAATAAGAAACTAAAATTAAAAAAAAGTATTTTGAGTATTTGAAGACACAATGTACTCGAACTTGTGGAATGCAGCAAAAAACAGTTCTAAGAGGTGTTGATATCATAAACACCTACATTAAGAAATAAGACAGATTCAAAATAATCTAATTCCACACTTTAAGGAACAAGAAAAGTAAGAATAAACAGAGTCCAAAATTAGCAGAAGGAAATAAATAATAAAGATGACAGCAAAATAAATAAAACAGAACAGTAACACAATAAAAAAAACTTAAATTTCTTTATCTTTTTAAAGAGCTAATTCTTGACAACTGTTAGCTAGACTAACCAAGGTGGGGAAAAGGTGACTCACATGAGTAAAATTATAAATGAAAAAGGAGGTATTACAACTGATACCACAAATAGCAGTGATCATAAGAGGCTACTATGAACAACTCTATGCCAAAAAATTGGATAGCCTAGAAGAAATGGAAAAATCTTAGAAACATACAAGCTACCAAGGCTGAATCAGATAGAAAACAGAATATCAAAATAGACCAATTACTATTTAGGAGATTATATCAGTGATCAAATATCTGCCAATGAGGAAAAAGCCCAGAAACAGATGGCATAACTGGTGAATTCTTAGAGAAGAATTAACACCAATATTTCTTGAAGTCTTACAGAAATTCAAAAAGGGGATAAGATTCCCTAAATTATTATAGTGTCAGAATTATCCTGATACCAAAGGTGGGTAGCATACTACTAGAATGGAAACTTACCAGCCAATATCCCTGATGAATAGAGATGCAAGATTTGCCACAAAATGCCAGCAAAGTGAATTCAGCAGTACATTAAAAGGATCATTTACCATGAACAAGTGGGATTTAGTCCTGGGATGCAAGGATGGCTCATAATATGCAAATCACCATATGCATTCATAGAAAGAATATATCTCAACATAATAAAGGCTGTATATGACAGGCTGTCAGCTAACATCATATTAAATGGTGAAAGGCAGAAAGCTCTTTCTCTAAGATCAAGATAAGGGTGACTACACTCCCACTACTTTTCTCAACTTAGTACTGGAAGTCCTACTGATAGCAGCCAGGAAAGAAAAAAAAAAGGCATCAGAATTAGAAAAGAAGTAAAATTATATTTGCAGACATGGTTTTATATATAAAAATTGTAATTGCAACCAAAAAAATTTTAAAACTAATCAACAAATTCAGTAAACTTGAAAGATACAAAATTAGCATTTAAAATCAGTAGCATTTCTATACGCTAACAACTAATTATTTGAAAAAGAAATTAAAAGTGGATTGGATTCCATTTATAACAGCATCAAAAACATTAAAACATTTAGGAATAAGTAAAACCAACAGGTTGAAATACGTCTATGCTGAAAACTGTGACTCTGATGAAAGACATTTAAAAAAAGGCAATAGGAAGGTATCTCACGTTCACTGATTGGAAGAACTAATATTGTTAAAGTGTCAATACTACCAAAAGCCCTCTAGAGATTCATTGCAATCCCCATCAATACTTCAATGACAATTTTTACAGAAGTAGAAAAAAAACCCTTAAATATATATGGAACAATAAGAAGCCCAAATGACCAAAGCAATTGTGAGAAAGAACAAAGCAGGAGGCATCACATTTCCTGATTTCAAGTAATTAAATATAATTATATTAATTAAAATAATATGGTATTGGTATAAAAACAGAACTAGACAAACAAAACAGAATTGAGAGCCCAAAGTAAACAGAAGAAAACAGGAAAAAAGTTCCTTGGCATGGGTCTTGGCAATAGTGTTTTAGATATGACACAAACACAATAGTGTTTTAGATATGACAAAAAGCATATCAAACATAAACACATAGGACCACATCAAACTAAAAAGCTTCTTCACAGCAAAAGAAACAATCAACAAGGCAAAAACACAACCTACGGTATGGGGAAAATGATTGCAAACCAAAAATATCTTATGAGAGGTTAATATTAAAAATATATACCACTCATCAACTCAATGCCAAGAGAAAGAAATAACAATCCAATTAACAAATGGGCAAAGAACCTGAACAGACCATTTTACAAAGAAAATATATAAATGACTAGTAGTTACATCACCAATCATTAGAAAAATGCAAAAAAAAAACCAAAACCCAAAAGATATGTCACCTCACACATGTTCGAATGCTCATTGTCAGAAAGAAGAGAGATAACAAATGCTGGTGAGGGTGTGGAGGACAGGAAGCATTTGCACACTGCTGTTGTACTATAGATTGATGCTGCCACTGTGGAAAATAGTATGGAGGTTCCACTATGAGAATATATGCAAAGGAACATAGCCTCTAACTCAAAAAAGGTATTGTGCCCTGCCCCCCAAGCTTACAGCAGCATTTTTTTTGCAATAGCCAAGACATAGAAGCAACCTGCATGTCCATTGATGGATGAATGAGTAAAGAAACAATAGAAAATTATTCAGCCATAAAAAAATGAGGAAATCCTACCATTTGAGACAACATGCAGGGACCTTGAAGGTATTATGCTAAATGAAATAAGTCACACAGAGAAGGACAAATACTATATGATTTCACCTATATGTGGAATAAAAACCAGAAATCAAACTCACAGAAAAAGAGTTCAGACTTATGATTACCAGTGGTGGGGTTGGTGGCAGGGGAATTGAAGGAAGGTGGTTGAAAGGTAGACTTCCAGTAATATGATGAATAATTTCTAAGGATACAATGTACATGATGACTATAGTTAATACTGCTATATTGTATATAGGAAAGCTGTTATGATAGCAGATCATAAGACTTCTCATCATAAGGAGAAAACATTTTTCTTTTTATTGCATGTATATGAGATGTTGGATGTTAACTAAACCTATTGTGGTAATAATTTCACGTTATATGTAAATTGAACCATCATTCACTATGCATTAAACTTATGTAGTGATGCAATTAATCTTAATACAACTGAAAAAAACCCCACAAAAATAGTCCATTAATTTTTTTAAAGTAGAATCATAAGCAACGTATACACCATAGAGTAAGACAGAACAACATTCAATGTTTGAGACTAACGTAACCATGAAGGAATTCAAATACACTCTGCCAGTGATGGGCAGAGATGATACAAATGAACCTTTATAAATGTGCAAGTCCTTAAGTTAAAAGTTAGAAATGGAAAACTTTTCTGCTGGTTAAACTGGACCATAGTGGGAGGAGGGTCAAAAAACAAACCACATGAGTAGCAGCTGAGACTTCCCTTGCAAACCCACATCAATAAAAAACAGTGAACATCAAAGGCTCCGTTGAACTTCTGTGTGTTAGTCCCTTTATTATGTTGGCAACAGTGATTTTTTTCCAAAAAAAATTGCTCCTCACTGAAATAACTGAATGCTGAATACATAATGAGAAATAGATAAAAAGCAGTAAGAGTAAGACCAGATGGAGGCAGAACACACAACGATCCTGTAGTTTAAAGATAAAGGAGCTTAAACATTTAGAATTATTAATCAGCTTGGTTATAAAAGTCTCTTATGCCAATGTAATTGAACAAAAGAATTAATGCACAACAATAATAAGGACAGCTTTTACATGTTTTTCTTTTGTTTAATTTTTATCACATTCTTGATGCATTGCCAGAATTTTTTTTATGTTAATGTGAAATGCTCTGCATTTTGGATTTCTTTCTCTTTTGAATGTGTGGAAAGAACTACTTAGCTTTTCTTTTTCTTTTTTTTTTTTAAGAAGGAGATAATTACAGCACTTTATTTGTTTTAACCTTCAACTTCTAATAAATAGGCATTCCTAATCATGTTTAAGGCCCTTATCTAAATATTTCATATCTCTTCACAGCCCCTGTACACTGAAAAAAACTAAAGGCTACAGATTACTTCTGCCACTCAGGATTTCCAAGTCCATTTCTTCCTAAGAGATTTTGTTCTCTACTCCGTCTTCTTTCTGAAAAGTTCATCTACCATGTCTTCACGTGGATGGCTCTTTCTAAACATTCAGTTCTTCATTCGATATCACCTCAGAAAAGCATTCCTCAACCACCCAGTTTCCACAGCCTACTCGATTTCATCACAGCATTCTGCTTTGTTTTCCTTAATATAATGATCTAAAAACATATCATTTCCATGATTATTCACTGTCTGTCTCCTCCTACTAAATTATAAGCTTCACAAGAAGGTAAATGTTTTGTAAATTTCTTTATCCACATTGCCTAGACCAGCACCTAATATTAGTGTGTGCACAATAAATGTTTTCTGGTGAAAGAATGTATGCCTGAATGCCATCATGTGTAAATGGGAAATACTTGGCAATGTTGAAGGATCGAAACAAGATAATGTTAAACTGCAGCCTATTCAGCTTCATTTTGATCTTGGCTTGAGTTCTAGCATGAGAAAATTGTTGGATAATTTGTGAACAAAAGAAAAAGTAGAGATTCTCAGGACTCACAGATTCATGAAGGAAGCATATCATGTTATGACACATCCTTACAAAAAATTGGGGAAAACAAGGAAGAACACTCAAAGTAAATTCATAGATAAGCCCATTCTTCAGTGATACTCTGCTGTTTTAGTCTCCACTACAGGATGAGGGTACATGCCCTAGATCTGAGTGCCTCTTTATGTCCTAGTTCTTGTGCATGTCATTTAGCCTTTCTGATTAAACACTGGGATTTATTTTCCTCATTTGTAACTTTATAGGGCTTTTAAAATGCTTCATGGAATGTGTGGCAGATGGGTGCTTATTAAATGTTATTGTTATTATTGCTAATAAATGTTTCTATATTTTTATTTAACTATTAAGTTGCAAGAAATGGAATTATCTGTATCAGCCTTTCAATGCCATAGTCTTTTAAACTGATATATCATGATAACATTTCCATATTCATAAATGTAAATTTGATTCATTATTTTTGTACTGTATGGCATTGCATTTTATAAACACCCAAAAGTTTTTCTAGTCATCTTATTGTTGAATATTAAATTGTTTAATTCTTTCTTCTACAGGATACTAGATTTACAAAACCTTATATACGAAATAACATTGAATGTTTGAACTATAGCAAGTAAAATGACTGAGTACACTTTACTATTATTACAATCAAAATGTAGGACTAGGAATTAATTGGTCCCAAAGAAATAAAAAACAGGTAAGGAATTGCTATTGATTTTTCAAGGATATAACCATATATCTGATACCCTACAGAAGAAAGAGCTTCAGATCTCAGAGGAAGAAATGTTCTACCAGGGAGATATCAAAGTCTAAGATTTGGGATAAAGTGATTGATAGATAAAATATGAGTACAGTCTCCAAACTTATCACAATTTAGCCACTCTCGTGCTAGGGTGGCAACATAGAGAAAAAAACTGGAAAGACAGAAACATTTGAGACCAAGGCCGCTTTCACTGAGTGTATGACAGAGGAGGAAAGACATGCTTCCTGTGATTTTGCCAGGATTAACTTCCTGGGGGAACCAGAGGACATGGATCCCAGGCCCAGAGCACATGCAAGAATCTTAGTAGTTACTATGTTCCTGAAGACTTTCAGGGTCTTCATTGTAAAGCCCTTGACCAGGTAGCTCCGGCACCCACAAGCCCTGTGGAGTCCAGCTTCCCCCGTTCATCAGAAAATCTCTGGTGTTATACCACCAGAGCTGCACCTGTAACACCTCAAGACTATGAGTACAAGTGATGAACCTAGAGCAGGTTTTCTCTCAAAAACTGGTATACATTCCAATGTCTGCTAGGCATTAATATATTAAAATGAAAATTTTTTTCATGCTTAAAGAAAAATACCCTGTATCTTTAAAGTCTCAGGTCTGTACATAGCAAAGGGTATTTAGTAGTAATTTATTATACTTAATATAATAATAGTGAACACATATAGTACTTGTCAGTATCAAGCACTAATCTAATAACTACTCATATACTGGTCAATTTAACCCTTAAAAAAGCTCAGTGAAGTGGAAACTTTTATTAGCCCAAGTTTCTCAAATGAGAAGCTAAAACCTGGAGGTTAAATGACTGGCTGAGGTTACGGGGTGATGGAGCTAGGATTTTAACCCTAAACTACTAAAATGCACTTAAATTTGGCATTGACTAAAACATAATAAGTAAATACATAAAAATAAACTACTTTCAAAGTTTTTTTAACCTTTAGAATATAAAAAAACATACGGTCTTTAATTGTTCTTTCAGATTAAAAAATAAATCTGTAAGGGCCATGGCCATGATAAAAGCATTTAAGAACTGCTGACTTCAGAGGAGCACTTTCAACAGGCTGTAAAGAGGGAAAAGATGAAGCGACAGAGTGTGCCTGTATTTCTACATCGGACTGGTGGCGTGGCAAGAGAATCAGACGATGATTCATTGTCTCAGAGGATGAAGGGAAATTTTATGTAATAA
Organism: Mormoops blainvillei; assembly: GCA_004026545.1. Classification (NCBI taxonomy): domain Eukaryota; kingdom Metazoa; phylum Chordata; class Mammalia; order Chiroptera; family Mormoopidae; genus Mormoops; species Mormoops blainvillei. The sequence goes on along the minus strand of PVJD01004721.1, from coordinate 5,826 downwards.
GAAAAAAGAAATAAAGGATTTAATTAATACTCAAGGAAGTGGGTGCTTAGAGTGTTGATATTTTCTGATTACTTTCATATCCCTCGTTTGTACTCACCCCAACGGGGATGCCTGGGAACAAGTTACTCGTGATCCAAAAATATCATACACCACCATTTTATACAGTGGCCATAATAATCAATCAACAATGCTAATGTGTTTAAAATGAATATAATGATAATAAATGTGCTGTTTTTATCTTTCAGTGTAGGCCTGTTAAGCCATACAATGTTATACAAAGTGTTCTAATCCTGAGAAAAGCGATGTTTGTAGATAATAAACATCTGAACATAGGTAATGGCTGGGAAATTTAGTACTAAGTTTTAATTATGAAAGCTGCCATAGTTATTATTTTAATTATGAAGTGCTCTGGGACAGTACCCAATTATTTGCTAATGTATTTCCCCAGTTAAAAATGGCACTATAATATTTAAATAACAGAGTCCAGTAGAAGTAATGCCTGCTAGTGTGTGGTTGGTAGGGTAATAATATGAACATGATAACTTATAGTTTTGCCTTGAACATTTCACCTAATATGTCATACGGTGTGCTTGAGTGTGATATTGTTATGTTAAGGAATTACATGCTTATAATTCTGTCATAAAAAGGGGTATTATTTGTGCCAGACCCTGTATTTAGAACTACATATAATTAAGAAGATGAATTAATAATGCTTATAACCGAATAATGCATCTTAAGACCTGACATCATTTTGAAATGAGTACTCTTTGTATTTGTTACATTTACTTAATTTTATGACTTCTCTAGATATGCTAGTAAATAGTTTTAAAATAGAAAATATCACATTGTAAATAATTATTGAAAGAGTTAACTTCACTAAATTCTTCTCATAATTACTTGATAGCTAAATATTAAGGAAAGTCAACCTCAGACTTTACTGCTAACAAAGAAAAATCTAAACAGTTAAGTATTCAATTCTACAAATCTTTAACTTCAAAGTAATATTTGCTACATTATATTTTTCTAATTAAAATATATGGAGAAGAGTTTCCTGTTTGTTGTTCTACTTAATAGTTTATTTTTTACCATGTTTTAATTCAATACATAGGTAAGGTCTACACGTAAATAAATATCACTATGTTATATTATCAATTGCTTACATATCTATCTTATTCTTTGTTGTGAAATTCTTGAGTGCATGAATTTTGTTTTATTCATCATTTTATCTCTAGTAACTATAGCTGTATCTGATATATAAAACAGGTTCCAAACAAATTGATTTGTATCTAATCCATTTTATACAAATCTTATGATTTTTATAAAACATAGCAAATGAATGGAAAATGTAAAATTCTGGCATATCATTAGATATGTAATTCCATAATGAAGCTCGTACAGACATTAATACCATATCAAAACAAAAGTAATAATGTTTCCTATAGGATGTTTCCTGTAATTTTCTGTTTCTGACATCATGATTCTGAAGCTAACCTGAGTACTCGGAAAAAGTTGGGTTTTAATACTATTTCAGTATAGGAGGAAAATAATTTTGTTTCACATACTTAAAACAGTATTGTTGTATACGAGGGAAATGACATCTGTGTACAAGAAAGCAATTTAGATTCATTAATAGAGGAAATTTCTAATTACTTCCTCTTATTCTGTTCATCTGACTAATGTAAGGTAACTTCAATGAGATGAAAACCCAGCAAGCCGAGTCAAGCAGCTCCTGTACATTCACTTACGACATCTGTCCGACAGCCGCACTGCCTTGGTTCCAGCAGACTTGACCTCAGACCCAGCAGAGTATTCGCCTACATTTAACCTCTAACTGCCTTCCTGCGGCAGTTAGGCCTGGTTCACATTTGCCTCTGCATACATGAGCACTGCTGTCAGCTAAGAAAAGATAAATGCCTTACACATATGGGCAGACCCGAAGACAGGAGCTTTATGGCCTCTCGTGAGCAAAAGCTCTATACACATTTCTCATGAGTGAATGTTGTTGGCTTGTCTGTACCAGAAGATGAAAGAGTCTCCTCAGTTACTAACATAAGGGAGAGGGGTCAGAGTATGAAAGAGAAAAGTAGGTGCAGAAGTTCACACAAAGGAACACAAGCCAGCAAATTTTAATTAAATCATAGATTCTCTGTTATGTGTAACGTTTAGCTCTCCTGCTGGAAGCTTAGAGTAGGTGACATACAGTTTGGTGCATATGAACATATGGGGCTGCAGAGCTATGGAAGACGACCAGCTCAGGCAGAACAGAAGTTTAGGGATGAGAATGTCTCCCCCCCCCACCCCCGCCCCATTAAATCCAGCCTGTCTGTAAGGACCTGGTAGGGAATATAATGATGTATAATTCATGGACCTGCCAATACATGGTCTTGCCATCCAGTTGAGGAGGCCAAACATAGAGGCACAAAATAAATATCGTGCAGAATGTTTAAAGAGAAGTTATGGGAGGAATTTACAAAGAATAAAGTACTTTAACAAGGAAGGAGAGGAATGACTGACAGTTTAAAGAAAAGGGCCTGAAGGAGTCTAAAAGAGAAACACCGATATTGAAGGTTTGAAACTTGAATGAGTATACTATTCAGTTTTATAAGACCAGAACTTCAAGATAGTAACTTTAATGTGTATTAGGGATGGGGAGTTAGTTATATGTAATTTAATAAATATTTCACATGTCCTAGGGTCTTTTCTCATACAATTCTTCCCACCTTGATATATCCTTTTATATCATAGGCTGGGAAACTATATATACACATGAAAATAATTACATTGCACCTTATTTTATACCATACACAAAAATCGACTGAACATGGATTAAAGGCTTAAATGCAAGACCCCCAAATTGTTAAACTTCTATCAGAAAACATAGGTATAAAACTTGTTGATATTGATCTGGGCAACAATTTTTTTTTGGATGTGACACCAAAATCACAGGCGACAGAAATAAAAACAGCCCAGTGGGACTATATCAGACTAAAGAGCTTCTGCACAGCAAAGGAAATGGTCCACCAAGTGAAAAGGCCACTGTAGAATGGGAGAAAATATTTGCAAACCACTTATCTGATAAAGAGATTAATCTCCAAAATATATAAGGAACTCCTACAACTCAATAGCAAAAGCCAAATAATCATACTGAAAATGGACAGAGACTTAAACAGATGCTCTTCCAAAGAAGACATATAAATCAACCAACAGGTAGGAAAAGGTGGTCAATGTCACACATCATCAGGGAAATGCAAAACCTCAATGAGATATCACCTCACAGCTTTAAGGATTGCTATTATCAAAAAAAGAAAAACAAACCAAAAAACCCACAAAAGGTTAATGTTGGTGAGGATGTGACATAAAGGGAACCTTTGTATACCTTGAAGAGAATGTAAATTGGTGTACCCATTTTAGAAAATGGTATGAAGGCAATTCTAAAATTAAAAATAGAACTACCTTGTGATCTAGCAGTCCCACTTCTAGGTATTTATCTAAAGGAAATCAGTATCTTGGAGTGATCTGCATTTACATGTTCACTGAAGCATTATTCATAATAGCCATTTTTATAATAGCATTGTTTATAATAACCTAAGTCTCTAACAATGGATGAATGAAGAAAACATCATATTATACACAGACAAAATGGGATACTATTGTCTTAAGAAGAAGGAAATCCTGCCATTTGCAACAAAATGGATGAATCTGAAGGACATTGTGCTTAATAAAATAAGCCAGACACAGAGAAACAAATACTGTATGACCTCATTTGACCTAATGTATATATTTGAAATCTAAAACAGTGAAACTCATAGAGCCAGAGAGCATAATGGTAGTTACCAGAGTCTAAGAGCAAGAAGAAATGGAATGATGTTGATTAAAGGCTCCAACACTTCAGTTATACGAGATGACTAAGTCTCAGATTTACTGTACAGCAATGTGAATATAGTTAACAACAATGTATCGTACACTTGACATTTTCTTAGAGATTAGCTTTCAAATGTTGACAAAAGGAAGGAAGGAAGGGAAGAAGGGATGAGAGAAAGAGGAAAGGATGAATGGATGGAAGGAAGGAGAGGAAAAAAGAAGAGGAAAAATAAAGAGAAAGGAAAGAAAAGGAAGAAAAATGAAAGAGAAAAAGGAGGCAATAACTAAAAATAAGAAATATGCCATATATGCCATATTTCATTAATATAATGAAAAATTAATTCAGCCATAAAAAGGAAATCCTTCCAAATGCAACAACACAAATGAATCCTGAGAACATTATGCTAAGTGAAATTAAGGCAGTCACAGGAGGACAAATACCATATGATTCACTTACATGAGGTATTTGTATAGTAACACTCAGAGAAGCAGAAGGTAGAGTGGTGTTTACCAGAATTTGGGGGGCAGAAATGAGGAGCTACTGTTGAATGGGTATAAAATTTCAGTTGTGTAAGACAAATGAGTTCTAGTAATTTCTGTACAACAGTGTGATTATAGTTCAAAATATTGTATTGTATACTTTAAAATGTATAAAAAAAAAAAAGAGGGAGCCTTGGCTGGTATAGCTCAGTGGATTGAGTGCCAGTGTGAGAACCAAAGGGGCATTGGTTCAATTCCCAAGTCAGGGCACATGCCTGGGTTGCAGGCCAGGTCCCCAGTAGGGGGTGTGTGAGAGGCAACCACACACTGAGGTTTCTCTCTCTCCTTTCCCCTCTGTATAAAAATAAAATAAATAAAATCTATAAAAAAAAGAAAGGGAGATCTGTTATTGGTTCTTACCAGAATGAAAAATAATTGTAAAAGTCATTGCTATTAGAGTGCCTAATAGCCATTGTTTTTGAAAGCTCATTGCTATTACTGAAGCTGAAATGTACCAGAATTTGCTGTTGATGGGGTCCTTTGCTGAAGTAGTATAAAAAAATGCTCAGGTTCAGAGATAAAACAATAAAAAAAGATTTTACAATCTAGAGATTATATTCAGTTCTGTTCCTAAGTATAAGAAATAATATACTGTTTTTGTCTCTTGAGAGGGATATAAATAATCATACGAATGTAGTGAAATGTGTAAGAACTGAAATCTACACAAAGATGCAAGATGTTAGCAGATTTTTTGGTTGTTCACCTAAAATGGTATCTATTAAAGAATAAATAGATGGACAGATTGGAAGTTAAAATGGGATTCATAGATATGGAAACTCATTATTCAGAATAATAATGTATTTTATACTTTTCCTCACTTGCTCAAAAGAAACAAGTTAAACAATTGGAGGTAATTAATGTGTGTAATTATACATCATTTATTATTCAATGAAAAATAATAATAGATTAAACATCTAAATTAGAGTGATCCATAATGTAGATGTCGCATATGAAAAACTGAAACATAAATCAATATGTTATAGTCATAGATTAATGAGCTCAAATCATCTGGCAGTAATATTTCTACCCATAAATTATGCAAGTTGAGATTAAGAGCTCAAACTTAAGGCATAGAAGAAATCTGAGACAATAATAAATCAAACTGATACACAGTATGTAAATTTTATCTTCAATTAATTTGGAAATAGTTACATGCTAAAACCACCAGAAACTTGGAATAACTGATGAATACAAGGAAACCTGGATCAAATGAAGGGGTGATAGCTACCGCAGCTACAGATGGGGGGGCACAGGGCGCAGAGGAGGCTGAGTATATGGGACAGCTCGTCCCGAGTTCCCATTCTTAGAGAGTGAGGTCTGCTACTGTGTAGCCCAAGGGAATCTTTTAGCAGCACATTCTGTATGCAGGAGGAAGTTATAAAGAGCCAAAGACAGAACCATACTGATCTAAACAAAATTAGGTGG
>PVJD01004720.1:85198-130538 GCA_004026545.1 Mormoops blainvillei | reverse complement strand
AGAAACCATCCCTTTCCCAACAGCAGCAGGTGCTCGGGGAGAAGCCCCTGACCTGTTGGCACCCCCAGTTTAACAGTGCGTGAACAGATTCGGGGGACTCTAGGCCTGGTGGGGGGTAGAGTCGCTGCAGGTAGAGGGCTGGGGCGTGGCACCCCAGGGAATATATCTTCCCCTGGCTAAGAAGAGCCTCTATCAGACTTCACGGCTTGCTACTGTGGATTCCATTCATCCCTTCAACAACCATTTACTGAGCACCGAGTAGGTGTCAGGCACGGTTCTGACCAATGGGGACACTACGGTCACCAAACCAGAGGTCCCAGCTCTGTGGCATTTACTTCCTAGTGGAAGGAGACAGACAATAACCAATAAGCACAATAGATGCTTAGCCATAAAGTGACAATTGCTCTAGGAAAAAATAAATAAACAAAGTGGAGGGCAATGGGAAGGTGATCTCAGGTGGGGGGAGGGGCGCTGTTTCCCTTCATAGGAACAGAAAAGTAATACCTCTGGAGGGGAGGAAGAAATTTTCCGCTGCCTTTCTAGGTTCTTCCAGCTGGTCTAATAATCAAATCGGCGCGAGACAGCTTAACAAGAGAAAATAACCAAATTTAATTACATGCCTACATACGGGAACCCCGCGCACACGAGCGATTCAGAGACAGACACAGACGACGAGGCGCATGTGACATCCTGAGCTAAGGATGAGGGTAGGGCCTTAGGTCTCCTGAGGCGGAAGGGCCATTCACCGCTGGATAAGAAGAACTGCTGTTCAGTAACATTCGCCCTGCCATACAGATATAGCAAGAAAAGGTTATTTCTGGTGATTACTCTTACTATGGGCAAGGCCCCATGGTGAAATCCTTTAAGGGAGACGGCCAAGTTTCTCTCAAGCCCACAGGGTCTCGATTGCCTTCAGCTCAGAAGAATCCAAGTACCACAGATGCACACCTTGTGCAGACGCATTCTGAACCCCGACAGCTCCCACAGGTGAGGGTCCTGGCATGTTCCAGAGGCCTCGCTTTATTATGCTGACCTCTGTAATAATGCCAAGAGATAGATGTTGGAGTGGGGCTCAGAGAGGCCAAGGGCCTCACCCAAGATCACCAGCAGCAAGTGACCAAGAGGGAATTAGAACCTGGGTCTGCCCAACACCCAGAGTAACCTTAAGAAACCTTAAGGCTCTACAACCCCCTTCGCCCACCCCTGAGCCAGTTTGGTGCTCAGAGCCCCTGTCTTGCCCACCCATGGTCTATACAGCAGGAGAAGGAGGCCTGTCCCTTCCAATTCCACCTACACCACCCTGATGATTTCTGCTGGGCCCCGAGGAACAGGGTGCAGTATACCAAGCACTGGATGAACACCCTGAAGACCAGACTGTCTGCAGTAGTTAGCAGAGTAATACAGCACCCACCTCGCAGGGTTGTGGAGGGGATGAAATGCCCCGGGTATAACCTGTAAACTCTGTGGTGCTGTGTCAGTGCTCACCGGCGGCCCCAGTGTTCCCAGCCAAACAATGGGAATGCGTTCATCTCTGCAGTAAGCTCTTCGGCCTAGGGATTTCCAGCTGAGCAACAGCCAACCCTGGAGGTGCGTGTACAGCGGACTTCGGAGCTCAGTGACCGGGTTGATAATCCTGATTCTGCTACTTGCTCTGTGAACTTGGCGAAGCCTCTTTCAGTTCTCTGCTACTGTTAAGCGCGGGTGGTGGAGGTGTGAACAGAATGAATGTTTAACCATTTCACGCAGAGGAGCTGCCTGATAAATTTTAGCTTTGAAACATCAGTGGCGGACAGTGGAATAGAATTTTGGCCCCTCTGCGTTAACTTTAGCTATAATCTTTTAAGATAAGCTTTTATCTTAAAAAAGACCTAAAGAAAACATGACAAAAAATGTTAGTTTGTTCATTCTTGGTGATAGGTTCACGGCTGTTTGTTATATCATAATCTGTACTTTGTTATAATTTTTAAAAATTCTTTTTTCAAGCTTGGGCTTGGGGGGTGGTGCCACCTTGTGGCCATGCTGTCACTAACTTGAATTGAAGAACTTTTCCCAAGTTCCGTGTGCGTGCTCCTAAATTTATCATTTCTGTCATAGATTAATGTCCTAGATTTCCTTAACACCTCAGAGTAGAGAGGGACCTTCGAGGATACTTAGCCCTTGGTTGGTCACTTCTGGCCACGGGGTGCTCTCTCCCTAGAGGAGAAGGCTGGTGCCACAACAGGTCCCCTGCCCCAGGTCCCTGTTTTTGTCAGTACCCTGAGGACCAGAGAGAGTTCCTCATTATGGAGACAGAGAAACCGAGGTCCAGAAAACGAGAGCGTGAGGTCTGCCCAAAACTGCTCTCACAGAAGACATTGGCCAACTGGGTTAAACTTTATGAAGGTGGGGGTTTGTTAGTTTTGTTCACTGCTATGTCCTCAGCACATGTTAGGCTGTCAGTAAATATATGTTCAGTAAACGAATGAACAAAACTATCAGCCCAGCCACTAGCAGGTATGGGCCACTCATTCATTCTCAATAATTTTGGTGATGGCTGGCATCTACTATATGCCCGACACCGTTGCAAGCTCAGCAGGTACATTGATTTCTATAAAGCTCACCCCGACGCTGAGAGAGCAAAGGGTGTGATCATTATTCTGACGGGAAAACTGAGCCTCAGAGATCTTAAGTGACTTGCTCAACATTACACAGCTAAGAAGTGGTCCTGCTAGGATTTGAACCCAGGTAGACCGAGTTCTCCCTGAGGCTTGGAGCAGGAGGAAAAAACTAGTTGGTTGGGGGTGTTGGCTTCATACAGGCTAACAAGGCAGGGCGGCTGGACGAATTTCCCACCCACCCGGAGAGGGACCTGTGTTGACAGTGCTGTGCCAGTGTTAACCCCTCATAAAGATTTTATTTTTAAGGTTTTTTATATATTTATTTTTAGAGAGAGGGGACAGGAGGGAGAGAGGGAAAGAAACATCGATGTGCAAGACAAACATCGATCGGTTGCCTCCCACCTGCCCCCAAATGGGGCCCTAGCCTGCAATCAACCCGTGACCTTTGGGTCTGCCCGACCCAGTGAGCCACACGAGTCAGGGCCCTTGTAAAGATTTTTAATCCCTTGAGGGTAAGGGTGGGGAGGAAGGATAGCGGAGGGGGAGATGCGGCTGGGGCGGGGGGGAGGGGGCGTGGCACTGTCTTGGTCCATTTGAGGTTGGCGAACAGAAAAACTGGCAGTCACCACTTCACGTCTCGCTCCCATTGGCTAGGAACTAGCACAACTAACCTGAGTTTCCAGTCCCTCAAACCTGGCCCCTCCCACTCACTGCTCCCAAATCCAATCAGCAGCGTCTCTCCTATGTGGCCCCGCCTCCCCAGACTTGCGCCGGCTCAACTCTGGCCTCCACTATCTCCTGCCCGGACTGGTGCTGTTCCCAGCTGCTCTCCAGCCTCCCCACCTCCTCCCACGACCCTTCTTTTAGCGTTAATGAAACTCAGCTCTGCGCAGACACTTCCAGGGCTCCTACCACAAGGAACTAGCACTCTGTCATTCCAGGCCCGCCGGCAGCCCCGCCAACCCACTTTCCTGCTTTCTTTCCAAGCAACCTCTTATTAATTTCTTTATGTTTCTATTAACTTATACCCAACCTTATTCCATACACAGGATGGAGGCAGCTCCTGACTGAGTCACATCCTGCCAGAAAGACAGGGCTCAGAGGCCCAGCACCAATGCCATAGCCCCCCTAACTTTCATTTGGACCTGGTCTCTGTGTCCTCCGGGGCCCCACAGGACTGCACTCTAGTGAGTTCTCACCCCCAGCCATATAGAAAGATTATTATTAATGTGGCCGGGGCTTGACCCTCCAAGGCTGAGGCGTCACTGAAGTCCGGGCGCAGTTCTACAAGGGATGCAGGGCCACTGTGGGTGCTCATGCAAGCTGTTTCCTGCACAAGTGCAAGTGCCATCCTAGAGTCAGGACGTGTACAGTCTGCACCACAGTGCAGAGCAGCCTTGAAGGAAAGACTTGGGACACCAAGGAAATTACATGTAGTACACAGCCCTCATCACTAGAGGGCGAGAGATTAGACTCCTGGGGCCGCTACTTCCCGGCTTGGGCAAATCTCTCCCAGGGCATTAAGGCCCTCATTTTTCTCATTAGCAAGATGCGCATTTTCCAAGAATTAGAGATAACATATGTAAATCATCTGGTATGTGGTGGTTACAGCAATGTGTGTGAGGAAGAAAGGTCATAGCCCCCACCCTGTCCTGTCTCAATGGAGAATTCGGTGGTAATGTTACCACACCTGCAGGGTGACTGTGAGGTGTCAGGTGTCAGGACCAGCCCAGCACACAGCAGCAGATGAAGAACTGGTAACTACTAAGGTGATACTGAGAGCCGAGTGATGAGGCCAGACTACCTGGGCTTGCGTCCTGTGCCTGGGTGGCCCTGGCACATTGATCCGTCTGCACTTCCGATGCCCTGCCTGCCAGACAGGGGCCATCCCTGTATTACAGGGTGGTGGTGAGGATTAGACAAGTTGATTGTGTGAAGTCTTTAGAACAGCACCCCGCCCGTATACAGTTTGTAATCACCAGTTGTGCCCGTTTCCTTCTCCTGGTCCAGGCCAGGCTGGGGTCCAGGGAAGGACTGAAGCTGGGGCCCTGTGAGCGTGGAGAGATGGCATGAGGCAAGCCCCAAACCAGAAAAGCCCAGTTGGCGAAGCCCACCAAAGGCATGGGCAAGGCCAGGAATGGGCACCCAGGGAAAGGTGGGAGCTGGGGAGACAGGGCCCAGAGGGGCACACGGCCGGAAAATGATAGGGTCGCCAGCGCGCAGCAGGTTTTGCTCAGGGTGCGCAGCCTGACCGCTCCCCCAGGCGCCGCGGGAACCCTAGGTCAGCAGAGCCAGCCAGTGAGGAAGGAAACACAGGCCTTGAACGAATTTATTCATGAGAGAACTCAGGGTTGGTCAGGGGGACAATCTACTGGTTACGAGCTCCAGAAGCTCTTGTCGGAACAGCGTGGGGGGTGGGGCAGCCCCAGGCAGGGGCTGGCGGGGCTGGAGGCGGTGCCTGGGACAGAAGGGCCAACACAGGCAGTGCTTCCCTGCCCTGGTCTGGATCCCGCACCCCCTCCAGGGTTAAAGTGCAGTGGGAGCGGGGAGGCCGGTGGGACTGGGCAGCTTGAGGGCCACAGTGAACCCGCCACCCGCAGAAGCCCCCACCCCTCCTCGTTTCTTGAGGCTCAGCCAGAGTCCACCCCACCCAAGTCCCTCCTTGGAATCTTGAGTAAGGGAGACCCCTTCCCAACATCAGATATTTAGAAAGAGTTCCCCCAACAGGGTCAGGCCGGCTCCATCCACTTTTGGCGGGGCCTAGAACTTGGGGGCAGTGGGAGGCACTTCGATCTCAGAGAAGAGGAGGGAGGGATGCTCTTTGTGGTGACAGCCTGGTGGGGAGGGGGTCATTCCCACGCCCTGGCCTAGGAAGGGTCCTCCCTTGCCTTCCTCCATCCCCTGGAAAGCCAAGAAAGCCAGAGGCCCAACGGGCCTAGCCCCTGCTCCAGGGCCATGAGTCAGCAGGGTCCTGCCCAGGCCTGACTCCCGACCATGGGGAGGGGGGCACTTCAGGGCCAGGGGGAGAAGCTGCCCTGGCAGGGAGTGCGGTGGGCAGCCTTTGGAGAAGCCTGTGGGGCTGGAGCTCCCTGCTTTGGCCGGTGGTCTTCCTAGCCTGGACCCAGCCCCTCCTTCAGGGCTGCTGCTGGCAAGGTACCCACCCTCAGCTCAGGGCCCAGCTCCACCGGTGTACCCCAGGGGCCCGGCCCGGCCACGTGGGCCTTAGCCTGGCTCCTGCCATCTTGGACGGCCTCACCCACACCTCAGCAGCTTAGCCAATTCCCCCCCTTCCCAAGGACACATCTCTAGGAGGCAGAAAGGAAGAGAGCCCCCCTCTCCAAAAAAGAACCCTGAAGATCTCTGCTTCCTCCCCCCACTCTTGAATATATTAAATTGTGCAGCTTGGCTCCAACCCCTCCCTGCAGATCTCCATGGCAACTGGGAAGCATTCCAAGTCCAAGTCTGAATCCAAGTCCATCCAGTGCCAAAGGGGGGCTTCAGCCTCTCCCCACACACTTCCCCCAGCATTCCATGGGGGATGTGAGGGGAGGAAGAGTCGAGGGCCTCAGTCCTCAGCCCCCTCTTCCTCGGCGTGGGGGGCCCCCGGGGGTTCCTCGGGCTCAGGGGTCTGCCCACCAGGGTGGGGGTGAGGGTGGGGGTGGGGATGAGTGCCCAGCTGGGAGCCCGGGCCGTCCTCGCCCTGCACGTAGACACTCAGCCCCTCGTGACTTGGCTCCTTGCCGCACGCCTGGCAGCTGCAGTGCAGGATCTTCTCCACCAGCTTGTCCACGCGGGGCACCTCCTCGTGGCCTGGGCACTCCAGCGTTACCTGGGGGGGGAGGGGCAGCGGGGACGTTTCCAAAGGCCTGGGCCAGGGAGGGAAGCCCCAAGGGTAACACGTCCTCACGGGACCAAGCAACCCAAAGACCCCGGAATCCTCAGCCCACCCTCGAGACCCCAGTCAGCTCTGCGGGCCCATCCAAGGCGAAAGGGGGGAGTCCCTGCAGATGCCAGCTGACTTGTATCCTCGCGTCCAGTCCCGTCACCTTCCCATCTATCCCCTCGCAGCATCCACAGAGCACCCTGAGGGGGAAAACCCAATGTGGCCTGGCCCTGCCTCAAATTCCCCCTCAGTGCTCCCCGCGGTACTTGGAGGAAAAAAATCCGGGCTCCAGGCCCTTTAGGCTGCCCCCAGCAAACCTCTCCATCCCTGACTTTGTGCCACCCCTGCCAACTGTGCTGAATGATCCGCATGGGACTTTGCACATGCTGTTCCCTCTGCCCGAAGGTCCTCGCCCAACCCGCTCCCTGCAACCTGCCCCCAACACTGTAGTTACCTTCTGCCCAACCTCTGGGTCTGAGCTCTGACATCACTTCCTCAAAGAGCTCCCCCTGCCTCGGAACCCCAGCCTGGATGAGGTTTGCCCTGCATGACCCCCTTCGGCATCTGGCTCTGCCCCTAGTTACCTTCCTTTGCTTTCCCTCCCTCCTTCCACACAGCATCTACCCCATGCCAGCTCCCGGGACACACGGCACGGTCCCTCCAGGAGCTCAGAGCCTAGTGTTGGAAACGGACTTGTCAAAATCACCCGAATGCAGACGAAAAACTAGGGACGTGACATGCTCAAAGCAGAGGTACACAGTTCTCGGGGGGTCAGGAAAGGGGCCCTGAGAAAATGATGTGTGGGCTATGAGCAGAAGGATGACCAGAAGTTCACTAGGTGGGGAGGAGGAGGAGAAAGGGGTTCCCACCAGGGCCGAGAGCACGTGCAAAGGCCCTGTGATGGTAACGAGCGAAGCAGGCATGAGGGGCTGAAAGGAGGTGAGCTGGTGTCAAGTGTCAAGCTAGTGAAGAAGGTGAGAGAAGCAAGGTGATGCTCGAAAGACAGGTGAGCCAGACCACACCAGGCTCCGCGGGGCACGGCGGACTGGGCAGGGGCGGGCAGCGGTACTCACGATCTCCCACATGGACTGGGCTGGCATGCAGGAGTCGCAGTGCACCAGGGACTCTGTAGACTGCGGGAAGGTGTTGGGAACACTGTAGCTGAAGCACTGTCCTAGGCACGCTCTGTGGAAGGAGAGGTCACCGTGCCCTTGTCACTGAGGCAGAGGCAAGGATGGCCAGCCCTGTCCTCTTCCTCCCTCCCGGACCCTTGTCTTCGTCCCCTCTGCCCATCCCCCTGGCTCCCACCTGTTCTGTATGGACTTGGCCTCACAGCCACTGTGGCCCACGATCTGGGTGATGTTCTTGGCCTCGCACCAGGCACTCTTGTCCGGAAACAGCGCCAGCTTGTTGATGGGCGGTGGCGCGGCCAGCAGCATGGTGGGGAGGACAGCCCCCACCAGGACCCGGAGCATCATGCCCGTGGTCTTTGGAGCCCTAGAACTGAGAACAAGCTGTGGGTGAGGCCAGCCAAGCTCAGGGGGCTGGGAAGAGGCGGACAGTGGTGTTATAAGCGTGGGCTCTGACATCTGACTGCCTGGGTTCAAATCCTAGCCGAGCACAACCTTGGCAAGTTATCTCTCCCTCATAAGCCTCAAAACTGGGGGTGCTGCCCTGGCCGGTGTGGCTCCGTTGTCTGGGTGTAGTTTCACAAAGTGAAGGTTTGCGGGTTCAGTTCCTGGTCGGGGCACATGCCTGGCCTGCAGGCCCAGTCCCCAGTCGGGGCACGTGCAAGAGGCAACCGATCGATGTTTCTCTCTCACATCGGTGTTTCTCTCCCTCTCTTCCCCTCTCTCTAAAAATAAATAAATAACATCTTAAAAAAAACAAAAACAAAAAACAAAACAACCGGGGCCGCTAAAAACATGTGCATCAGAGGGGTATCATGAAGATTAAATGAGGTGTGACATGAAACGCCCTCAGAAATATACACTCCATGTGTCAGTTACTTTTACAACTTATGAGGCCGCTTTGGTCGAAATTACTTTTACCTCTGTGCCTCGGTTTCTTCATCTAAAAAATGGGGACGCGAATACCGTGCATGGCCAAGGATTGCTGCGGATACGAAACGGGACGCTAAGTTTCAGGCACGCGTTAGGGGCTGAGTGATCATTAATTAGTTCCCTCCCAACTCTGATGCTGTGGGTTCTCCAGGCAAACACAAAAACCTGACCACACGTGCCCTCGAAGGCTGGCCGTGTGGTATGTCTGTGGGACATGTGGCCACAGCTGTTGTCGGGAAAGTATCACTGAATTCTCAGGCTACTTTGGCCGGCTGGACCCCAGGAGAAAAGACAAACCGCAGACTAAACCATATTTCTTCTCTACATGCCCCACAAAAGCCTCGAGACCCGAGTCTATGCACACATCATTATTCCCAGCTCCATCCTCAGCTAGGGTGACAACCCTCCCCGAGCTTGTCCCTCTGTAAATAACCGTATTTTGCCGTTTATAATGCGCACCCATGTTTTTGGCTCAAACTTTCAGGGGAAGAGAAATCTTTCATTTTAATTTTTTAATTGAATTTTGTATTTAGATACTTGTTATTTGTATCATAAAGGAATTTTAGCATACGTAATATTTTGCACGTGGATATCGTTATTGCTTCCTAGTTACGCTTTTAACGCATAAGCATAAAAAAAGAATTTAAAACATTTATATAGCTAAAGAATTAGTACTACCCATGTATAATGCACATCCTTATGATTCTCTCAAAAATTTGGGCAAAAGAGTGAGCATTACACACAGCAAAATACGGATAGATGGAGTAAGACACTAGAATACCAGAATTTGACAGCAGATGGCGCTGCAGGGCAGTGCGTGTTCCTTGGATTCCTTCTGAGGGAACTCTCCCAATGCTCCCCACCTAATCTTGCCTGAGATCCCCCTGGCCCCAACCTCAAAAAAATGTGGAGGAGAAAGGCTTCGGGGAACTTCAGGAAGGAGAGTAATGCCTGCCAGGAGGTCCACTGGGAAAGGGCGCTGGACAGTCAGGAGTCCACCTGTGCTGTGTGACCCTGGACACCGGCCACACTGTCTCCACCTGCACAATGAGTGAGCGAGGTGCCTGAGACCACTGGTTTGAGACCCTCAGAATTCCCTGGGGACTTGTGGTGTGAAAGTCCAAGGGTGGGTGGGAACCTGCAATTCTAACAAGCTTCCAGGGCCGTTCGGATAAGCAGCCAGGCGTGAGGACCAGCGCAGCTGGGTTAGTCTGGGATTCTGTGTCTTGGGACAGTCCCCAGAGGAGCCTCGGTGGGGCTGAAACAGCAGCAAGAGTCAGGTACTGTCCCACTGGTCCCACAGACGCCCAGCGCTAGAGTCAGGCTGGCTCGGAGCTGGACAGCCCAGGCAGAACAAGCTTAGCCCACTTTCTGACACAGGTGGCAGGTACTTTATACAGTGTCTGGGGAGGGGCACAGGCTGGGGGAGCCTTGCCTGCTCCTGCAGGGAAAACCTAAGCGGGCTGCCTCAGCTGGGCTTGCCGAGAGGGTCCGGGCCAGCCTGCAGGGCTGCGACCTCCTCCCCAGCCCTCTGCTCTCCACCCAGAAAGTTCCCTCAGCTGCAGGGGTGGGGGGGTGGGGCGAACCAGGGAGGGCATTAGGAGGTGAGTCCCGACAGTCTGTGTCCCCACCCCCACCCCCAATGAGTCTGTGTCGTGGCCCAGGCTCTCACCCACATACTTCCGGTCTCGCTCACAAGACAGACAGCAAAGCCTGTGTTTTTAGTGCAACCACATCCTAACAAAATAGAATGGACTTGTTCCTAGCTGGCAACGTAGCTAATTTTTCAACGGGCTTAGCATCCAGGAAGCTTCCTCACTCCTAATGGTGCCCGTCTGTGCCCAGGGAATTAGCCTGGGTCAGGCAGGGTCTGCCCATGGCTGACCAGAAGAGGCCCAGAGGCCACGGCCAACTGGGTCTCCCCAGGCTGGACTGGCCCCCAGAGACCTCAGAGAAATCTGGGGACTCTTGTCCCGTACCTGACCCCATCACGATTCCTGGGGAAGGGCAGCACAGGCGTGGCCAGGGAGGCAGCAGGGATGGGGTGATTTCACGTTTCCTTGGGATTGGGAATTGAGACTGGGATTTTAATAAAATCCTGGAGATGAGCACTCAGGTCTGATGTGAAGTTGGGGTGAGGAGAGCTAGAACTGAGGCTATGGACCAGGACTGGGGCTGAGGTTAATAACAAGGCTTATGGGGAGAAAACAGTGAGTTTTTTAAGGGAGTAGCTGGCCCAGAGGATGGGGACTGGTTTTAGGGTCACCTTGTCCCAGAGGCTGATGAGAAATGAGACGCAATGAGGCAGAAGGCCCCTCCCCGCTCTTCCTCCTTTTCTAGTTACACAGCTGAGAGTTGATCCTAAGGACCAGCTGTGTCCACAGAGGGAGCACAGTGACCCAGCCCAGGCGGCCTCTCCCCCAGCCCTGGCCCGGACCTCAGCAGAGGGGCCCGGGGATACACTCAGCTCCCCTAGGCCAGCAGCCCCAAGTTCCAGCAGACGGCCTGGGCTCCCAGCAAGCATGGCTCCCGGGGGCTCCGGCACTGGAGTCCCAGCCCTCCTGCCTAGGAGCTGTGTGACCTCCAGAAATAAAGTTCGCCTCCCTGCACCAGCCCTACCTCAACCCTGGAATGCGGAGCATAGCACTTTCCTTGGAGAGCAACTGGTAAGATGCAAGGAAAGCACCCAGTAACCAGGAGGCACCCGACTCAGGCCAGTTCTCCTCCCCTGCGGGATCACGGGAAAGGCTGGGCAGGCATCAGAGCCAAAGCCGGCGCTGGAGCAGGAGGCAGGGAGGGTGCCAGGCCCCTCTCTCAAACAGACACGTCTGTCATCAGGACATACCCACCCTCTTCCTGCCCTCATGCCCAGCCACCAAGAACCCCCGCTGCACATACACCCCTGCCCCCCACTTTGCACTGACTGGGGTGGGCTCTTTGCTAACAGGTTTAATTTTGGGGGGGGGTTATCATTTTTTCTTTTTTCAAGCGGCAACTTAGTTACTGTTTTTTATACAGCAGTCTGACGTCCCCTCTTGACACTTGAGAGCCTCATCCACAGATTCTCACCCCTTCCTCCGTACCCTGAATGTCACATAGCAAGTCACGGGACTCGCCGAATACCAGGGTGGGCAGAGGGATTCCCCGCCTTGTCTCAAGGCCTCCCAGCAAGCCAGCCACGCAGTGCTCGTCCCCGAGCCATGTAGTTCCCTGCAGTCCACACTCATTTACTGAGCACCTCCCAGGATGGCAGAGAGGAAGGCAAGAGTGTGGGTAGGGGGGTAGCCGGGGGTCCCAGACCCTGTGCCCACTTAGGAGCTCTGAGCCTAGACGGAGAGGAGGAGGCGGGTGGGTTAAGAGAAGGTTGTTTAGAGTAGGGGCTGGCAGAGAGGGCTGTGGGGGGCAGGGAGTAGAGTCTTAACCCTGGATTTAATACAGGATCACAATGAGTTACCAATGGTGCGGACAGGAAGGAAGGGCGCTCCTGGCTGAAAGGCGCTGCTACGTGAACCAAGGCCGGGAGACCGGGGGCGGGGGTAGGTGGTGGGGGACAGGCATTTATCCACTGGGCCGGGCACCGCTCCAGGCGATTTTACATAAATCCATTTATTCAGTCCTCACGACAACCGTGTGCCGAAGAGCCTCTTATTTCCCCCTTGCACAGGCGAAGAAACTGAGTCACAGAGAGGTTAAGAGACTGGCTTGAGATTTACTAAAAAGTAAACAGCAAAAAGAGATCTACTCTTTCCAAGTAACCTCTGCCTCCATCGGAGGACTGAATAAATGGATACGCGTAAAGGTGCTTAGCACAACACCTCGTCCGTAGTTAGAACCAGTAAGTAGTAAAGAGAACTGAGCTTTGAACCTGGACACCACCAGCCACCTCTGCAGATGAAAAGGGTCACAGAAAGGAAGGAGGAAATGGAGGAGGAGGCCGGGCATTTGGAGTGGGCATGAGGCCTGGGGCTCCCTGCCCTCGGCTCTGGCTCTCGCCCTGGCCCGGCCTAGCTGCTGTGTGCCTCTCGTCCCTGTGCAGCCTGTGTTTCTCACTCCGGTGTTCAGCCTGCCTGGGAAGCTGGGGAGCCCCTCAAATCAGGGTTCAAACCCCACTCCTGACTCCCCTGAAGGCTTCAGTGAGAACGCCTGCAGCCCGGGGTGGGGGCCTTCTTACCACCTCACCGCCCTTCCCAAATCCAAGCCCTTTGGATCCTCCGAGGCCTCATGCAAACACTCACACTCAACACATTCTTAGGTTGCCAACAACAGAGAAAGGGAGTTTCCCGGGGGATGGGGGGCAACGCTGGCTGACCCATACTAGCACTGGGGAAACTGAGGCAAGACCAAGAAAGTGGCCACCGTATTTCCCACACCGGGGAAGAGGGCAGTAATTAACACTCCTCGGGGAGGGGCAGGGGTGGGGGTCTGCAGGAACACAGGCTTTGGGTCAGGCCTTTGGGGTCCTCTACGTTTCCACACTGACCACAACTCAGCCTCTTCCTTGAGACGCTTGTCAAAAACTCAGAGGCAGTACCAGGTCTGACCTCACAGGTCTGGGGTGCGGCCTGGGCATATCTCTGTGGGTTCCCACGTGATTCTGAGGCCTAGCCAGGTCCAGAGCCCAAGTCCCCAGGGAAGGGGCCCCCATAACAGCACCGCCGACAGGGGGCCACATCCTAGAGCCTGGAATCAAGTCTTAAGTTCTCAGAGGGGTCCAGGTTTCAAGGGAGACCTTGGCCTGCCACGACCCACTGTGAAGCCCTTTGTAGAGCAGAGTCAATTTTGTATAACAAGTGAACAATCACTCCCCATTTCCTCTTCTGAGTAAATCTGAATATTTGGGGTCCCTTAGTGCCAAGCACACCAGGATTTTCTCGGTAGAAAGTATCCACTCACCTCAAGGCCCTCCTCAACCCGCTCCCCCCCACCCACCCACACACACAGGGCAGGGTCTGGGTCTTCTCCATCCTCACAACAGACTGTGGCAGACCCAGGCTCCCATCCTAACTCAGTCACTTGAACTTTTCTCTGCCCCAATTTCCTCATCTGCAAAAGTGGGTGGTGATAATACCCACCTCATAGGGCAGTTGTGCATGGAAACCGCTGGAGACAGTGCCTGCCATGGGGTAAGTCCTCAGCAAATGTCACCACGAATGCTAGCTCAGAGTCTCCCTGGGTCGCTCAGCCCCCCTGAGCTCTGCCGACACCCACTGCTCTGCCGCCCACACCTCCGCCCCTCACCTTCTTCTCTCTACTCCTCCCCCCAGATCCTGGGTGGTCCTGACGATATCTAAATCCAGGGTTGCACCTGCCACAACGTAACTGGATCGAGGGGGAACCTTGAGGAGAAACTCAAGTAAATGACACAATGGCTGGGAAGGGGTTTTATAAACTGTCGAGTCCTGCCCTGCTTACACACTTGCTTGCCAGGGTGGGAACCCAGGGGAAGATCCCACTCAGACTCTTAATTCTTGGGCCACTGACTGAAGGGACAGGGTCCAGAAGACCGGCCCCCTCTATAATCCGACTTCCAGAAAGCGGTCGGGCGGGGCCTCCAGGCTGTTCGTGCAGCGGGGCTCAGAGGGTGTGGCGTTTGTGGCCCTGGGCTCAGGGATCAGCAAGGGTGGGGCAATCACTTCAGCTCTTGGCCTGAGTGCAGGGACTTCCTTGAATGGTGCAACTGGAAAGGTCACTCTGGGAGGGAGCCAGGCAGTGTCAGATCCCAGCCTCGGTCCACCCAGCGAGGCTTCCCAGGCCCACTCTGGGGTCGAGGGCAAATGCAGGCCCGACCTCGTCTGTGGGCTCAAAGGGTGCCTGAAGGCAGGGTGGTCAAATGGTTGCAGCCCGGGCTGCAGGCCACTGGTTTTGCCTCCCTGGGCCTCCCGTCTGTAAAAGGGGGAGCGCGGCCTGAGAGAGTCCACTTTAGCCGACTCCCTCACCGGGAATCTGGCTCCTGGGCATTGCTGAAGGCCACTGTGATTCCATGACCCCAGTCTCACCGCAGGGCGGCTTCCTTCCTCCCCAGTCAGCGCTGGCGGAGCATGAACCAACCGTCCAGGGGGCGGACACGCAGGGCCAAGCCCAGGCCCAAAAGGCCTGCTCGCCTCTGCCAGGCAGCTCCACCTTCCAGGCTACAAACCCCCGACCCAGGCCACAGCGCTCCTGCCTACAGGCTCGCCAGCCTGCAGACCCGAAGCTGTCTCCAAAACAAATCTATGCTAATGAGCTGCTGCAGGGCCAGCGGACACATCTGCTAAGCAGAAGTCCCCCCGCAGCCCTCACCAGCATCCCTGCTGGCTCCTGGGACCCTTGGGGTTGGGGGTGGGAGAAAGGGGCTACACCCTGTCTGAGATTTCACTTTAAATGAGTGAGGATCTATCCAAGGCCAGAGCAGAGCATCCACCAACCCCCGCCCCCACCCCTGCACCCTGCACACAGGCCCAGGAGAAAGCCCGCAGGGGTGGGGGGAGAGGAGTGGGGGAAGAGGGGTGGGGGTCACTGAGGAAATGCTCCAGCTTCACCTTTTCTTTGGCCCCAGCTGAAGGCAAACCACACCCCAGCAGTCCCAGCATCTGGAGTTTCAGGAGGCTGGTGATTTGACAGTAACAAAAGATGAGGGGCCTGTTGACAAATTGCTTCCTCGCCCCCATCCCCTGCCAGCGCCCAGCCTTTGGCCTCAGGCCCTGACCTCTGTTTTCCCCAGGGATCCCTCCGTTACAGGCTGGTGTCCTCCAGCTGGGCCAGGGCCTCAGAAAGCCTGAAAATGTGCACTTCTCCCCTGGTGCCCGCCAAGCCCCTGGCCCCGCCGAGGCAGGCAGCTGCCCCTTTACTGCAGCTTGTAAAAGATCAGAATCGCCCCGCCCAGGGAGCAGGCAGGCAGGTGGCCGGCAGCAGGGCCCTGTTGTCCAGGCCGCCTCGCGGGGGTGGAACTCTTAAGAAAACTGAGCCCCCGGAAAGGCTGGCTCCCCCTGCCCCAGACTCAATTCCAGGGGGATGACCCCGGCCAGGCCCCGGGGGCAGGCGGAAGGTAGGGGGAGGGTTTCGTTTCTTTTACAGGGTCTAGGAAACTATTCCGACTACTCCGACACTGGAGGATTGTCTGCATTTGAGGGTGAGGGATCAGGGACGCGCACAGACACACAGAGACCCCCACGGAGGCGCAGAACGGAGAGTCGGAGAAAACATACAGGCAGAGACACAAACCCAGGACAACTCAAAACGGAGAAAGAGAAAGAAAAGGGACTGAACCAGAGAAAGAGAGGGAAGGAAACAACAGAGGGGAGACAGATAGGGAGACAGCCGAGAGGGAGGGAGAGAGAAAGAGGAGGGGGGAGAGAGGTTGAGAGAAAGACACAAAAAGGAGGCAGAAACGCATCGGAGCGGAGAGGCCCGGGTACAGCCGGAGGAACGCGCGAGCCCAGCTACCGAGCTCCGGGCGCTGTCCCGGCGCCCGCGCGGCCCGACCCGCCCTCGACCCGCCGGGCATTCGCTCCGCCACGCATCTCCCTCTCGTTCTCTCCTGGTTGTGGAGACTCCTACCAAGAAGTGAAAATCCCGAGCGAGTCTGGCGATGGGCTCAGGACGCAGCGGTGTCCCCTAGCCACCCCGTGCCGCGCCCACGTCCCCAGCCGCGGCGCCCGTAGGGGCTCGGCGGCAGCGCCTCGGCCCCGTGTCCTGGGCCGCCGGACAGGCCGGGCGAAGCTCGCAGCCGGGGGCGCGGCGCTGCCCCTGGGGCCGAAGCCTCTGGAAGCTGGGCGCCCGCGTGCCGGCCCGGGCAGGACTTACCGCGCGCGCGGCGGCGGCGGCGAGGAGCGCGGCGCGCCCGCCGGGTCCTGCGGAGCTGTCTGCGGGCCGCGGGGTGGCAGGCCCGGCGGCCCCGGGAGGCTCGAGGAGACTGCCGGCAGGGCTGGCGGCGGCCCCGCGAGGCTCGGCTGGGCTGCGCGGCGCGCCGTCTGCGGCCCGGGCGGGCGCGCGGTGCGGGGGAGCGGCGAGCGAGCAGCTCCGACGTCAGGGGTGTCTCCGCTCCAAATAGGGAGCGAGGGCGGGGGCAGCGGAGGGAGGGACGCGAACAAGAAAGAGCGGGCGGGCTCGCTCGGCCGCTCCCTCCGGGCGCGCAGGAGGGGGCGCCTCGGCCGCCCGGGGCCCCGGCCCCCTTCTCCCGCCCGCCCGGGAGCCTCCGGAGGGCCTTCGGCGCGCACCGACAGGGCGCGCGGCGGAGCTGCGGTGCCGCCCTGGCCTGCGCCCTAGGGACAGGGCAGAGAGCCCAGCGCCCCTGCTCGTTCTAAAGCTCCCTCCGCCGTGTTTCTCTGCTCTCCGACTTCTCTCCGCCTAGCTTTTCCCGAGACGGGGACATCAGGCCATGCCAGGCCTCGGGGTGACAAAGATGGAGGTGTTTCTTTATGTGGGGATACCAGCCTTGCTTCGAGGGTGTGGCGCCCCAGTCCACTGAATCGCGACACCAGGAGACTGTCCTCGCCCTGGAGCCCCGCGGCGCGCCCAGCCTACCCATAGACTCCTGGACGTGGGACCGGTCGGGCCACACTCTTCGTACCCTAGTGTCACTCACCCTCTGCCCAGCCTCCCTTCAGCTCTGGCACTTGGCTTAAGCCTCCAGAGAAGGGTCTGAAAGCCCCAGCAAGGGCTATACCGAAAGAGAGTGCCGGGAAATGGACTCACTTCCCGGGCTCCAGGGAAGAGCCGAGCCCCCGGCCAGGCCCGGCGCCCAGCCACCAGCCTCCAGCCTCACCTGGAGGTGGGGTGAGGGGCAACCAACTAATCCATCTGGAGTTGGGCACTTGGGTCGATTGCAGTCGTGCCCTCCCCGTTCTGTGTGCCTAGCGGAGTGAGCAAAGAGCATTGCTCCTAAAAACTAGCCGCCCAGGACACAATCCTGGGACTTGGAGATTTGCTTTCGATCCTAGTTGTCCGTGTCCAGCCTGGCTGGACGCTCCCAGGATGATGAAGCCCTGCTCGTCTGAGGTCTGGAGGTTGCTGTGCATTCTGGGCGGCTGCCAGTGGCCGCCTGATAATTCTGCAGTGTGCTGCGGCTTATCCGCCCTCTCCACGCCTCCTAGCAGTTGCTTATGCTGTTCCCTCTGCCAGGGGTCCCTTCCCTTCCCTTCCTTTCAACCTCCCGGTAAAGGCATCCTTCAAGTACCAGAGTGGAAAGCCTTCCCAAGACCCTCAGGTGGTGTAAACCTCTTCCCCGTGATCCCGGAGCAGGAAATACATGCCTCTGTTAATACCGTTTCCTCTCTGGACTAGTTGAGTGTGGATCACCGTCCTCCACTAGGCCATGGGCTCCTTCAGGGCAGGGATGACAGGGATTTCAGCGTCTGGCCAGACAAGGTGTACAATGTATTTGTCTAAGTGACGTATTATCCCCCACGGGTAAGTGCTTCCACAAGGATAACTATAATAACAATCATACTCACACACATGCATTGAGGACCTTACTGTGTGCCTGGTCTCATTCTAAGTACTTTCCACCCACCTAATAAACAGTATTGTTACCCCTATTTTATAGGTAAAGAAATAAAAATAAAAAAACAAGACCGAGTGAGAGGTTAACTGACCCAGTCTCAGCCACCATCTGTTGAAGGATCTCATCCCACGGAGCCCAGCCTCCCTGCACTGCACGCAGCAGGCGCTCAGGAAACACTCACTCTTCTGCTTACTGCCAGCATCTTCAGTGTGGACCCTGGGGAGGGTGTCTACCTTCGGGAAGAACCCGCTCCAGCACTGCGAAGGCTGAGCGTAGCCTCATGAGCTCGTCAGATCTCCCAGAGAGCCAGGACGAGAAGCCTTTGACAGTTCAGCCACTGTCAGAACAACCCCCACTGCCTAAGCTAGGCTATGGTTTTGGGGCTGCATCTCACCTGTTTGGTGAAGACTGGGAATTATAGGAGGGCCACAGTGAGGGCAGGGGGTCTGAAAGGTGACTTGTCCCAGGGATTATGCTAAGCACTTTCCAATCCTTACCACGCTCCCATCATGTTATTCCCATTTTACAGGTGAGGAAGGCCAAGGCATCGACATGTTTAGGACCTGCCCAAGATCAAGTGGCTAGTGACTGACGAAGTCTAGACTTGAACCCAGACCCAAGCCTGGGCTCCTCTGCCCACCACGCCCTCCTGGGTGCCTAGAGCCCCTCCCGCAGCAGTGCCGGGATGCTGCACGAGAGGACCTGGGGTGGTGGGGCCCCAGCAGGAAAGGCAGAACCTGTCACGTTAGACGATCCGAGCTCACTGAGGTGCACCTGGTTGGCAGCAGTATGCCAGTTGCCCCGACAGGCCTGGCTGGCACAGGGCATGGGCCTGGAGCCAGAGCCTGCTGGCCGTGGGCCAGCCTCTTGGGGCCGAGGTAATGTGGGGCCCAGAGCCGGGGTAAAGGGCTGAAAGCCTCTCTCCCCAGCTCATTAGCAAACATCTGGGCTCAGGAAAAAGACCGACCTGGAATGTGACTGTGCTGTGGGGAGCCGCTCCCTCCCAGAGTCCCGGGAATGTGAGCTCCCTCCCGCAGGGCACGGCTCAGGCCAGCTGTTTCCTCTAATCCCGTCAGCCCGGCCTCGACAGGGGTCCACACCTCTGCACTCTCCCGGAGAAAGAGTGAAAACAAGCAGAAGGCCTTCCTTCCTAGTCCACCCCCCCCCCCCCCGGAAGCAGAGGGTTGGTGCTGGGGCCCAGGAGAACAGCAGCCCCTCCTCTCCCATGAGATAAAGACCAGGGTGTCCACACTTCCAAGTTTGGAGCTGGGAGGGGCTATGAGGACTCATCACGGAAGGTTCTAGAGTCTTTCTGCTTGGGTTTGAACTCTCGCTCCATTATCCAGAGACTCTGGGACTCTGCAAAGGTTGTTTCATGTCTGGGCTCTGTTTTTCCTTCTCTGTACAACGCAGCTGGTGTGGTGTGTACTCTACAGAGTGATTACAGGGACTCACTCATGTACTTGACACATCTTCATTGTGCCCGCTATGTGCCAGACACAGAGGTATCGGGGACACAGTAATGGCCCAGACCCATGCGGTCCCAGCCCTCAAGGAGCAGGGAGGCAGGGAGTATACTAATAAGCAGGTGAATGGGTTTCCCCTAACCAAAGGGTTAGGAAGGAACTGAGTAAGCCGGAGGGTGTGATGTGACGGGTGAAGTCCCCAAAGACAGCTCGGCAAGGTGACGTTTAAGGTAAGATTATGATGAGAGGGGGCCAGGATTCGAGGAGATAAATGGATGCAAAGTGCTCGGCACAGTTCCTGGAAAATAACACGTGTCCCAGAAAATGAAAGCTATTTTAGGGAGGTTCGCATACAGCAGAGGGGAGGCGGGAATCAGAGTTTCTGGATCAAACCCAGGCTTCAGCACAGAGCATTCGCACCTCACTCAATCAAGTCACACACTTCCCAAATCTCAGTTTCTTCATCTGTGAAATAGGATTTTAATAGTGCCCAACCTGCAGGTTCACTTCGAGAACTTACGGAGCAACGATTTCCTGAAGCACAGAGCTTGGCTGTGCTCGGCTCTCGGGAGGTGGTAGCTACTTCTATTATCCCTTCCCGAGGAGGAACAGGATTTGCCCAAATTCACTCGGAAAGTCAGGAGCACAGTCAGCTGCTCTGACCCTGAGCCCACCCCCTGGGCTGTGTCCTCCTCTGATCCCTGGAGGCTCAGGGAGCCTCTGGGCTCCATCTGGGCTCTGCACCCAAGGGTCTGTCCCCAGGGGTTCCTGAGGCTGTGGGAGGCGTGGCCTTAGCCTAGGCTGAGAGGCCCAGGGGAATGGTCCCTTGGCCCCGGGAAAAAATTAAAACTGTTCTTTGTAGGTCGGGTGAAAGACCAGGAATCAAGAAAAGGGATCAAGTGCTAAGAATAAGGGAAATGAGATGACAGATGGTCAGAGATGAGAACTACATTCTGGGAATTTGGGAGTGGAAATTTAAACCCAAGTCTGCCTGACTCCAACAACTGTCCTTTTTCCGTTCCAAAGCGGC
Source organism: Mormoops blainvillei (assembly GCA_004026545.1). Lineage (NCBI taxonomy): Eukaryota > Metazoa > Chordata > Mammalia > Chiroptera > Mormoopidae > Mormoops > Mormoops blainvillei. Next base: position 110,018 of record PVJD01004720.1, on the reverse strand, counting down.
AGCGTGCGTGCTGGTTAGGGCTCTTCATCTGTAAGAACAGACGCACCGATGCCACCAGGAATGAGGCCTAAACGCCAGGGACAGGGTGCCGGGGCCCTCCCCAACCGCTGGCTTCACTCTGCGTGTTTGCTTCCTCCCCCGTCCATCCCACACACGCCCCCATGGAACTGAATTCTGTCCCCTTCAGCGGGACTTGCCTGGCTCCCCAGTAAAAGCCACTCACCTCCGTGTGGCAGAGCCAGAGCTGGGCCCTCAGGAAACAGCCTCTGCGTGGGAGCCCCCTGCCCTGCCCCCATGATAAGCACAGTCAACCAGGTTGCATGTGGTGGGCAGCACCAGGCAACTCAATTATTTCACAACGTCGAGTCTCCATTTCCCCCCTTACATTGCTTCTTCCATTTCTCAGCCCCCAGCGACCCACACGTATCCACAGACAGTGAGATGAGAATGTTTCTCCCTCCTCAAGGGTTGGCCCTTCTGTGCATATTTAATATCCGACAGAACAGCGTTTTTTTCTTACGCTCTGGTGCCCCAGACAAATTCACTGTAAAATCCCCTCTTTTCAGAACATGGGAATTGGAGAAAAAGAAGGCACAAAAGAATATCATCTGGATGTCAGCCCAGTCCCTCTTCTAGAGAACCCGCCTCCTACCACATCCACAAACACAGAGCATCCCCAAAGCCAAGTCCGCTCTCCTTGAACCTGCCCCCCTGGCTAGAGCGGATTGGGCCAGAGTAGATATCTGACCCACACTGGGCCAATCAGATTGGAATCTGAACTGAGGGGCGCGGGCCCTGGGCTAAGGAGCTGAATCACATTCAGGGCAGGCCTCTGGGGAGCTCTGACTGGCAAGAGGCTGGCAAGACTTGGTATCTGCCTTGTGTGTTCTCCGTAGTCACCTTTTCCTCGGAATCGCTGAGCTCCCGTATCTTACAATCTTAAACTGATTGGAGAGAGTCTTCATTAAAACAATATTTTTAAAAAGTGATTGATATTTTTACATCTTCACCCAAGGATATGTTTATTGATTTGAGAGAGAGAGAGGAAGGTGGGGGGAGAGAGAGAGGAAGGTGGGGGGAGAGAGAGAAACATCGAATGGTTGCCTCCGGTACATGCCCAACAGGGGATCGGACCCCCGACCTTTGGGTGTACAGGACGATGTTCCAACCAACTGAGCCACCTGGCCAGGGCAAAACGATGTGTGTTTTGGCTGCTTACTAAGTCTCCAGCACAGTGCCAGGTTGTGGAGACAGAATAAGGTCTAAGCCTTGCCCCTAAGGGAGAAAGGCAGGCACACGGATAATGGGAAGTCACAGAGTGAAGGAAAAGTCCATTGCTAAGGAAGCGGCCCAGCCATCAGGGCCAAAGCGTTCAGAGGAGCGAGAAGCCCCAGAGGCTGCCATGCCTCAGAAGGTTTCCTGGAGGAGGCGGCATTTGAGTGGGGCTGGCGATGGCGTGAGGCTTGGGCACGTCGGCAAGCAGTCCATGCTAAGAAAGAAAGGGGCCAGAACAAGGGATTTGCACTGACAGATGTGACAAATGTCCGCGGCAACGCAGCAGATACCACCAACACATACTTTCTGGACTGGCCCAGAAAGAGCCTCAGAACCCTTCATAGCAAGGAAAATGGGTTTCAGGAACGAATAACTAGATTTAGTTGATTGAAATAAATATACTGATATTCAGTTACTCAGCTAATATTTATTGAGTACCTACTACGTGTCAAGCTCTGGGAGAAGACAATCCACAAAATTTGTAGGTGAAGTGAGACTGAGATAGTGGTAAACACCAGAGGAAGAAAAGCAGGGAAGCAGGTTAGGGTGTGGGGGGGCGGGGCGGGGGGCGGGGCAGATACAAAACCCAGAGCGGTCAGGGAAGGTCTCGCTGAGGCGGGTCGGAGTAAAGACTGGCAGGAGGTATGGAGCGAGCTGTATGGCCCCCTGGGAGAGCAGTAGTCTCCGCGGGAGTAGCCCATACAAAGGCCCTCAGGGGGGAATGTGCCAGTGCATCCAGGGACGACAAGAACAGAATGGTCGAGGCAGAGGAGCAAGGCGCAAGGCGGCAGGTCAAGCTCAGACAGGACCTGAGACGGTCAGGCCTTGTAGGATCCTGGAGTCCACTGCAGTGACTTTGCTTTGTCTTCAAATGGGAGGAAAAGCCACTGGAATGCTTTGAGAGGAGGACTGATACAATCCAACCTCCGTATTCGGGCTGGCTGCTGTGTGAAGAATACACTGAGGCGGGGCAACAGTAATACTGTGCAGTCTAACAGGCACTGTTCCAAGGGCCTGGTATATGAATTCGCATAATAAGCCTTTGAAGCAGGTATTACCATTCCCATTTACAGATGAGGAAACCAAGGCATGGATGGAGTAAATAATTTCCAAGGCCCCACTGCAAAAACGTGTCAGAACTGGAATTCAAACCCCGGAAGCGTGGTCCGGAGCCCCTGCTCTTGGCCTCTATCTTACTCCATGGGGTATCTTACTCCATGGAGGGGTGGCAAGCACACAGTGGAAGGCAGAGCTGGGGGACTGGTGGTGGAGGGCCTTGCGTGCTAGGCAAGAGAATGTGGGCCTATAGCCTGTGCGGGACTGGGCAGCCACTGAACACTTCCGAGCCGGAAACAACATGCATGAAACAGCGTTCAGACTGGCAGGAGAGAGGCTGAAGGCTGGAGACCGTGGGAAGCCAAGACTCCCCTTCCTCCACTGCACTGACCACAGATCACAGGTCTGCGCCCAAAAGAAGGGTTACGGCTGCTTTCTGGGGCCCAGCGTGGCGGGGGCGGGGAGGGACACTCAAGAAACCTTACGAGATGTGGCTACTGATTAGCGTGTTCTGTGCTTCATCTTCTGCGGCTCCATCCCCTGGTCTCCAAGAAGGGTATCTACACGGATAAAGGAAAAATCTCTGATGACCTTTATCCTCCGGGACAGGAGAACCTTTCCTGGTAAAAGCAGCAGAACTTGAGTTTTCTCCCTAAAGTCCACCTAGAGAGAAGAGGAAGTAAAGCCTGTAACAGCGGTGGGTCTGTTCTGCGGTACCAGAGTCTGTCACATGATATCACAAATCATATACCTCCAGTTTAAATAGGTGATCACTCTTCTGGTCATAATTTATTGCATAATTGATTATATTACAAAGGCATCTTACTGAGCCGGCCATTTCGCTTTTCTCCTCAATAACAGTGCTCGACCTCCTATCTGTCCTCTGTGGCAGGAAGGGATCATTACAACCGTCTTACGAGGAGGCCCAGAGAGATCGAGTGACTTTCTCATGATTACAGTGACGCAGGGAAGCAGCTCCGATGAGAACAGAGGATGCTCTATGGCAAGAATTTTGGGAAGCCTTTCTTCTGATTGAAAGTCACTGACCCGTAGAAATGATCAGTCAGGGCCACCCACTTAAAAAGGAAGTTAATTTAGAAGTTTTAAAAATATAGGAAACATCAAACTCCATCGGCTAACTGAAAAATTGCAAGGGTAAAAGCATGCCATGAATACAATAAAATGTACTCTGGGTCCTGATCACATCCAGAGGCACAGGCAGCAGCAATGGGAGGCGGCCAGGGGCAGAAACCGGAAGACGCGTGAAGGCAAAGGCAAAGAGAACAGGGGACACGCACACACCGTGCCCGTCTCTCAAGGAACCACAGTGTATTTCCACTCATCCACATACATACAGGAGCCAAGCCAACCTAATTTATCAGTACTCTCTTTAGAAGTTCAAGTCCTAAAGGCAGGTTTCTCATTGTTAGATGAGGGAGTTTACGGGGTGGGAGGGGAGGCCAAACTAAACCCTAGGTTTTGGACTTAAGATATCAGTACAAACTCAAGGTCACTCACACTCACACACACACACACACACACACACACATTTCATAGCTCTGTCTGGTGAGAGGCCTAGAAGCAATGACACAGGAACAGCGAGGAGCGCGACTGCAGGTCCTGGCTTCTACCTCCCACCTCCCACTAAAAGGAACAAGGACTCCTTGGAGAGATGGCTGAATCCAAGGCTGGGGAAAGCAAACACAAGAAGGGTCTGAGGTGCCCACTGCTTAAAGAATGGGGTGGACATGTCAAAGGGATACAGGCCCCAGCTTGGAAGACCTCCCATTAGAAAAAGATCTGGAAATTTGAGTAATAAATATTGACAGTAATGGCTTATAATCAGTTTAATAAAATGAAAATTCGTGAGTCTGTACTGACAGAAATAAATGAACAAATATTTAGGGGAGAAGGGGAAGTTCTTCCTCACAAAATGTCAAGCAATAAGGAATGATAAATTTAGAAAGTCACCAATGCATACTAAAACTAATGATGGTTTGATAAGGAATTGGATATTTACCGTCGCAAAAGAACCTTCCCACAATTTACTTGTGAATTACAAAACCACTTTAACCAAGTGGCCAAAGTTCATATCATTAATGTTAAGACAGATGGACATCACGTGACACACTGAAAAGGACACATCCACATCTCTGCCACAACTGTAAAACCTGAAACCTGGTCATGAGGAAACATGAGACAAAACCAAACTAAGAAACACCCTGCAAAATAACTGGTTTGTACTCTTCAAAAATGTCAAGACCAAGAAAAAAGGCTGATGAACTGTTCCAGAGGAAAGGAAGGGACTCAACAGCTAAGCACAAGGCATGATCCGGGACTGGGACCTGGGCTGGGGGAAACAGGCAGACGACGTATTATGTTGACAGTTCACAAAATTTGAGTATGACCTGTGGATTTAATAATACTATTGTATCCATGTTAATTTCCTGATTCTGATCATTGCGCTGTGGTTATATAAGATAATGTCCTTATTCTTAGAAAATATACAATGAAGTATTTAAGGGTAAATGGGCACAATGTCTCACCTTACTCTGAAATGGCTCAAGAAATATTACACAGACACACAGAACAATAAAGTAAATACGGAAAAGTGTGAACAGCTGGTGAACATGGCTAAAGGATACAAAGGAGTTCCTGGAATTACTGTCACAACTTTTCTTTAAGTATAGAATTTTATCAAAATCAAAAGTTACCAAAAAATGTAACTCTTTAAAAGTAAAATAAAAGGTAGTAAATATTATCAGTATACATTATAAAAAAGGTTGCTTTCCATTTTCTAACTAGTGGTGGGTGTATTTTACCGTTTATAAATTACATCTAAAACAAAACCCGAAAGTGTACATAGTTTTTAAGATGCATAGGTCAATGAAACATCACGATGCTTTCTTACATGTGCAAGGATTTAGTAAAACTCATTGGTATCACTGACCTGAAGCTCTAGTTGACCATTATGTTTCTGCCTAATGAAAATAGGAATTATTACTTTTACTTTGTTAAAAGATTTTATTTTATTTTTTAGAAAGAGGAAGGGAGGAACATCAATGTGTGGCTGTCTCCTGCACGCCCCCTACTGGGGACCTGGCCCGCAACCCAGGCACGTGCCCTGACTGGGACCGGAACCCGGGACCCTTTTGTTCACGGGCTGGCACTCAATCCACTGAGGCCCACCACTGAGGGCTATTTCTACTGTTTAACAAATATGGTTGATTCCAAAGCAGATCAACTTATACTTATCCATTTAAACTCAATGAAACTAGTAATAGATTTCTACTAGTCTAATCAGGTTTGTGTCAAATCAGGTTTAAACTGGATCAAACCATTTTGAATGAACCTTCCCAGTTTAAACAGCTTGCGCCCGGCATAGCAGAGTAGTTAGGAGTCTGGGCCTGGGAATCAGTAGAAATCCCTCTTGTGTTACTGCTTAGCTGTTTGTCCTTGGGTAAGTTAATATATCCTTTCAAAATCTGTCTCAACAATAAAATGAAGATAATAGTACTTTTCTCATAGGATTGTTGTAAAAATTAAGCATTACAATGTATGTAAAGCCTTAGAACAGTAACTGGCACAAGAGTATGTATCCAATAAATACTAACTATTCTTACATATTCATCTGAAGTGATCAAATTAAGTTCTGCCTGCCTCAAACTGGCTAGACCAGGAATAAAGATGCCTTGACTGAAAGCTGATAATGAGCTCCTTTTTCTAGTCCCAGTTTCTTCCCTATTAAAGTCTCACTCCTGCCCACTCCTGAATTCCTCCTAGAATTCTTGACACCGCCTTCCCCCACTTATATCTTCTGACTCTGAACTCCTGAAACGAGGATGGCACAACGGAAGCCAATTATTCTGCATGAAAATGTTCAGTCTTTGCTGTTTCCTACCAAGCCGGAGCCTCCTGACTTTCCCATAAGGTGAAGTTGCAGAAGGGGAGAAGCCACAGTGACTTGGCTCATGTGTATCTTTTTCTTTCTTTCTTTCTTTCTTTTTTTTAATTTTTAGAGAGAGGGAAAAGGGAGAAGAGAGGGAGAGAAACATCGATGGGACTGGGAATCGAACCGGCAACTTTTCATCTTGCAGGACGTCACCCAGCCAACTGAGCCACACTGGTTGGGGCCTACTTATATGTTATCTTAATGGAGTAGAGTAACAACAATTACATTAATACTTATATGTGAATAGGCACAGAGTTTTGCAACAATTTTTAGGCTTTTTATTACCAGGAGTTCATTTGAGAAATTCATTTTCCCCCTCAGATCTTGCTAATTTAGACTCTAAGAGCCAACTGGAACCCAAAGATTATGCCCTTTCTGTTCCGGAACGGTTCCCGGCCTACCATTAAAACCATGCACTCTATTCAGCTTCAAATAGCAACAACTTTTTAAATACTTGTGTTAGCACATGTATTCGACCCTCGAAGCCTGTAAGGTAGGAATTACTTTTTCTCCCTTTACAGATAAAAAGTGAAGTTTGAAGAGCTTAAGGAACCCCACCCTCTCACCACCGCGGTCACATGACAAGCGAACGGTGGAATGAACTTGGACCCAGGCCGTCTGCCTCCGGATCCTCTCTCCCTTGTCCCCCGTCCACTCTTAACTTGTCACTGACTCTCACTTGTTCCACACAGAGGCTGCTCGGTGAACATGAGAACTTCTGCCCTGCTCCTGCCCAGGTCTGTTTACCCCGAAATCATCCTTTGGTGTCAGAGGGGAAGTGGTGCTTGCAGCACTCTTTAAAAAGTGGTGATAGCTTCCAGATGAGCTTGTTATTCTAAATTTAACATTCCTTTTGGTACTTAGAATTTCCACTTTCTCCCTTCCATCCCTTTGCATTTATGTAATTAGAAAGCATGCAACAGGAAACCGTTTGTGTCTCAGTACCATGGGGGGCGGGGGGTGTTCCACCCCCATGGAGCCCATCCTTGTGGAAATACTTTGCAGAGTTTATTTGGACAGGTTCAAAAATAGTCCTGCAACAATACAATCAGATTGTACCACAACAAGTAAAATGTAATTATGGCTTGGTTACATTAAAAAAATATGTAAACAGTGAGGTTTGGAAAAACTAAAAGCAAAACTACATGGATTTTCTCCTCCATGCCCAATCTCTGCATCTCCTGCAAGCGGGAGTTCAGGCTGCATCTTGGGTCTTTTGAAATGGATGAGGGGATGACACTCCCTGAAGGAGACAGCTCAGCTGAGTGTGTTCTGAGGCCATTTCTCAGAACAAAGGCACAGTTCTGCACAAGGCAAGTGCAGCTCGATAACGCCCCCCCCCCCCCAGTGGGTACTTGGAATGCCAAAGCCATTCACCTAAATGAGTTCCAAATACATATTGTTCTGGGCCAAATTACAGTGTCAAGCTCCGACTATATGTATTTATGTATGTTGGCAGAGCAGGCCTCTTTGGGGGCGCCACGGCTTTATCCTAGGATCCTGTGCCCAGCTGGGTTCCCATCTCTCTCCTTCCCCAAACCCACGAATTTCCTTGCATTTAGTTCCAGAAGGGAAGACAAGAAGCAAAGCAAAGATTCACAGCCCCACGAGGGAACAGGTCCCGGAAGACTTGAATTTCTAATGAAACTCAGAGTAGAACAGAACGTATGCCTTTGCCAATGAGCTGGAACTCTGTGAAGGCTGATTTGAGATGGGGCAGGGAGTGGGGACAAGACCAAGCATTGTGCTTTGGGCCAGTCTCTGCTAAGAGTTACAAGACAGGAATACAAAGTACCCTGGAATTAAAGCAAACAGCCAATGCTTCCTTTGGCTGGCCTTTGCCCAGAACTATTTCCTCACAGTGCTCACCAGTTTCTCCAAACACATAAGCGGTATTTCAAAGACGCTGGGCAAAGGGATCCATCCAAATAAACACCTAAAACCTAATAACTGACGAGATAGAGAAGTCTGATTCCGGTATCCATTTCCACTCCACGGTCTTCTAACATCTAGAGAATTAGTGGGCATGTTGTGTTTTCTGTCTCTCTCTCTCCCTCTTTTTGGAAGAAGACCTGCCGTTTTCTTTGCCTGATTAAAAATGGAAACATTGGGGGGAAATCATAACTTTTAAAGCAAATATGGAGAAGACAAGTGTGAGGGATGAAACAGGTTGCTGGGTTATTCTTCTTTCAATTACATGGGTTGTCTTGATCATGGAATGAACGGGGTAAAGTGAAAAACAGCAGAATGGCTACAGCGAGCCATGGCCACGGCTTCAGAGTCCTAGGGTCAGGCCTGTCTCTGGGCTCCAACTGACCCAAAGAAACAAAGCAGCCCAGAGAGCAGAGGAGCCTGGACAGTGTGCAGGGCGGAGGGCTGCCGCTGCCTCTTCCAGTCCAGGGGTGAGCAGGGCTTTCCAGAAAGACGAATAGAGTGAAGGATGAGGGAGGAAAGAGGCGGTATTTCTGCCCTAAATTTACGCACTACAACACTCGCAAGAACTGACTAGCTGGTTGAAGTTCCGGAACTGGGGTCAGACGCTAGCCAGGCCCTGGTGCCCAGGCCCCGCCCCCGCCCCGCCCTGCCCTGCACACTTCGGCGGCGCCGGTCTACTCTTGCTCTTCCAACCACGCCGCCGCCGCCGAGTCAGGGCTCCGAGCCTTTTTCCTCCTCGGCTGTCGGGAACATCCAGGTCAATTTCCAGCCTCAGTCCACGGTATTTCCTTCTCTGCCAGGACACCCTGAGACTTAGTTGTTCCTTCCCCTTTGTTCTCACTGCACTTTGTCTACAACCCTTCTCTTCCAGTGTCAAAACAGTTTGTATGTCTGTCTTTCCAACAGCCTCTAAAGTCTGTGAAGGCAGGGGCTCGTGTCTTATCGTTTCATCCACTTATCTGTTTGGTAGATGCTCACTCAACATTGACAGGGTAAGGGAACAGGTGGATCGAGCCCTGGCCATCTTAATTTATTATAAGGAGAGAAATGAGATATGAAAGCCTGAGTTCTGGGGTTCTGTATAATTTCAGAAGAAATGGCTACAATACTACTTTTGTGTCCAGCCTCCCCGTTTCAAGTAAAATAGGAATAAACTCACAGAGGGGCACCAGAAGTGGCCCTTTAGCCCTCAAATTTCAGCTGTCACACGAAGACAAAAACCCAGAGAAAACATTCCCTTCCCGCCAGGTAGGTGTGCCACGCACTCTCCCAAACCTCGGGACAAAGCCCCCAGCGCTGAAGGCTGGAGTGTGTCAAGCTCCATAAAGCTGTGGAACGGTGAGCCATCCACAGTCAGGTCACTCCGCCTGCTGACACGGCCAGCTAACTGGCCTCGGTGTGGCAGGCACAGCTGAAACGTGCCCCGCCAGGCCCGGGAGTGAGAACAATATACGATCGTAAAGAGCTGCTGTTGCAAACAAGTCAAACCCTAGTGTTGCTCCTCACGACCCTCGTCCTCTTCATCAGGCAACACAGCAGGCAACCTCCGACCCCTGATTTACGAGGTGGAAGCCGTTCTGACAACAATACATTAGGAATGCACGAAGGCTGTGGTTTCAGGAAGGTTCTCGGGCCGGGACCAGGCGGTTGCAGCAGCTGGCAGTGCACATATAATCTTTCTCATGCTCAGATACCAAAGGCGAAGAAATGCAGGCAATGCACTGGGCTGCCTATTTTTGTTTAATTTATTTCTTTTAAGACCACCTCCTTGCAATTTCCAGAGAGAAAATACAAAACAAGAAACAGACTTGGTTTCAAATACATAAACAGTGTGCTGGAGTTTAAAGCATTGCTGAAAACATTGTTACAGAGGATGTCGGCTTGCTCCAGAGCACTTCAGTATTCCTGAGGAATAAACGTGATTTCTCTTTCCTCCACCGGGGTGTTCTCAGGTGGAGTCAGTGCTCCCGCTCCTGTAAAGCAAGGACACTCAGGTCAGAGCTGCCCAGACAGCATTTTGACAGCCCTCCCTAATTTGCTGCTGCAGGTCGGGCCCAAGGGACCAAAAGGTCCAAAACCTTACCCCCGTTTGCTTTAAAACTGTCTCACAAAAGGACTGCACATGCCCAGTCCGAGTTCTGAAGAAAGGTTCCCCAAACTTTGCGGCAGGAGAATGGAACAGGAGGGGAGCCGGGCTAAATGCTCAGTGCCTGTATAAGGATATTCCTAAACCCATCAAAGGGACAGGTCACAGGTGGGTGGAAAAAACGTGGGTCTGGAATCAAACAGCCTACTAAGGATGGGGTATTTCGTGAGTTTCTTAGCCTCAGTGAGATTCAGATTTCTCATCTTCTGAATGGGGATAATAACATCTCTCACAAATCTCCCGGGGCCCAGGGAGGTCTAGAGAAAGAACACAGAGCACCTAGGATGACCCACAGGGCACAGCCAGCACTCAAGAAGCAATTACCATAATAGGACTACATTTAAAAAGCCCCAAGCTGGGATTTTGCTCCTCTTTTTCGAGAATGGAGGATGACAACATCGAGGCACAGACTCAAGTTCAGATAAAGTTACAAGGCCATTTTGGAGCAGTACACATAAGGCTGTAAAAAAATGTAACAATATTTTCCACAGTTAAGTCCCAGCCATTAAATCTATAATATGCCTATAATCACCCCTGAGCCATTATCCATGGCAACTCAGTTTGGAACATTTCAAACAATTAAAAGACCTGCAGCTCCTCTCCCTGTGCCTCTCTGTTCTCCCCCAAATTCAGCTGTGGTGCCAATAAAGGGAAGAGCTGGGGCGCAGTGGAAACTGCCTGTCGTCAGCTTTGTGCCACGCAGCTGCGCCTCTTCTCGCGCTGTCCCTCTGATTCCCTCACCCTGGCTCTGGCACAGAAATGGCTCATTAATATGGGAGGCGGCGAAAGCCTGCCACCGTCTAACTGGCTAACTCTCCCTGCTCCCACTCTCTCTCCAAACATGCAGAGGAGAATCGGCAGGCGGCTGACATTCCGGGCAGGTTCTAAGAGAGAGGCTACTGAGTTGTGGTGGGGTACTGTCATTTGAGATTTGGTGACAGCTTTTGACCAGAATCGGGACACTCATTTGTACCACATTTTCTGCTCTACTTCTTACTACGATGGAACAATGGACAAGTCAATCAGCCTTTCCTGGTTGGCCTCAACTATAACAACAAACAGTATCTGCTTACGTAATACCTCACCTCTTAGAACCATGTTCACAGTTACCTCTCACAACAACCCCGGGGGCAGCAATTATCTCCCTCATTTCATAGCTAGAAAGGAGAATCTCGGGAGTGAACACCTCAAGACCACATAGGAAGCAAGTGACGGCTCCCGGCATCTGTGCTCTTCCCGCCGGCCTCCTGAGGCTGCCCAGCTCATTCTAGCTCAAGGGTAACCCAGAGAGTAGATGATTCTACATATCCAGGAAACGTGAAACTCTTCACTGAAGTTTGTATTGCAAAAAGGTTACGCCTTTGTAAGTCTGAGGCCATTAACACATCTAATAGGATATACCATTTACTTCATTCATTCATTTTACATTCAAGTGCCTACTTTGTTCCAGGCCCTGGGAAAACAAAAATAAATACACCCCTGTGTCTGTCAGCACCCAGCTTCTAGGACCCTTTAACTTAAACCCCATGATAACCAGTCACCTACAGGAAAGCAACGAGGAACGCTGCTACACGCAAAATCTTCAGGAAATGTGCTACCTTCTTCCCTCTTGAGGGAAGTATTATAATTTTTCATCTTGCCTGCATCATTAAAAATCCATCTGCAGACAAGGACTTTGGCAGAATTATGTAGGACATATAGTCAAAAACCTGCCCTCTTCAATTAAAAGCAGAATAATGACTGAATCCCAGAAGTCTTCAGGTTTAGTTTGAGTACATGTTGAGATGCTTACAGGACATTCTGAGAACTTGAACAGAAGTGCTACTTCCGGATATTTAACACAAATCTACTTCACCACGACGACACACTTTCGGGCAGGTTCGTCAGCTCCAGTCAGCTAACATGTGAGTGTATATCTGAATGTACATGTGCATCTCAAGGTACAGGGAGGAGAGAGACTTTAGGCACTAAAACCGTGTCAAAATCACTAAAGGACAAAGAGCCATTAGGATCTCAGTGGTGCCAGATAACACACACAGTTTATTCACTATATATACTATAAAGAATTCTTCAAGGACTCAGGAGAAAACTCTTTTTTCTTTGGAAAGAAAGAGAAATATCAGTTTGGTACATACTTTGACATATTTTCCATGTAGAAGATACGGAGACTGGAAATCATGCTGACAGTTGGAGTAGGCCATTCCCAATCCCATGCCAGAACCAAAGGCTAGCGGCCACATTCTTCCTAGTGGGCAGAAACAGGAAAGCCCCACAGGGCACCACCATGAGAAGATACAGCTTTTTCTCTGGCTCGGATACATCTGCTTAGGGTTCAATACATGTTCAACATGCCAGGTTTTGTCAACGTTTCATCAGTGGACAAAAAAAGAGGGGACGGAGGCTATTAATAAAGTTATTAATTTACCAAGTGTTTATTAAGTACTCACGCTGCCAGTTTGAGGTATTAATAATGGTACATACGAATGGTATATAATGGTATAATATGAAAACAGCAGACAGAGTTGAAACTTTTAACAACTTATCAGTTCTCATTTGCTCATTTTTAACTAATTTTTTAACCTTAGCAGAAATAATACCACCTTTCAGTAAGGTGCTTGAATTTTAAAAATATCTAGGAATTTCACCAGTATTTCCATATTTTGATTACAGTTAGTCGTGAGGTTTACTTGAGCTAATACTGTGAGTGATTATTTCATATCAGCACGATGTGTTATTTAGGATTCTCTAGTTATGTATTCCCCCACCAGACCTTCATGGAAAGAGGACAACGGCCAAACTTCAGTTCTTCCACAGAATGAAAGGGATATTGCCTGCCCTTTGCTAAGAAGAATTTTTGGTCAAAAAGCATGTGTATTTCTGGTCCACTTGCTTTTATTACTAGCAGTACTCTCATTTTCAAGTTCCTTTCCAAAAAACTTATAATTAATTAGAAATATTGAAGCATGTCTACATTTGGCCAAATGACTCACTGACATGAAGTGCAGGCTTTTTAAATGATATCATATTTAAGATATCCCCAGGGGAACTCAAGATGCTCAACCCATTTTGACCTCTTCGGAGTCCATGTTCTCTGTCGAGCTACCGAAACCCCTAAATGGTTGGGCTGGCAGCCACGTAGCTGAGCCTTCGGAAGTGTCCCCGCTATGTGTATGTACACCAGGACATCGTGTTGAAGAGGTAGTAAAAGTCACACTTACTTTTAAAGAAGGTAAGTGAGAAAACAAGTCCTAATCCAAAACCAGTACCTGTGGAGAGGGAGGAACAACATGTTACATCTCATACTAGTAACTTGACAAAAATAAAATGAACATTTCATCAATGTATCTATAAAAGGGTTTTCTTTGCATAATTTGGTACGGTTGATTTTCTCATTTCTAACATTCTTTCTTGTTGTCAGAGGCTTTTTAGATGCCTTTGGTACCCTGCCCACAACAGGGGATAAAAACCTTATTCCCCATTCTGTGTGGACAAGTCTTGGGGGCGGGGGGGTGGTGACAGAACAAGCCAAGAGACAGCTCTCACGGAGACGCTCTCTGCGCTGCTTGGGAACAGCTTCCAGCACCTTGGGTTCTCTGCTACCCATCTTCCCCAGGAATGCCACAACCAGAACAGCAGATAAACAGTGTCAACTGGAAGCTCCTTTTCTCATTTCAACACTGTGAGTGATGGCTACTTTATGAGCAAGGTTGTAAAGGTTGTCACAAGTCAGAATGTCCAAGTGTGGAGATTAATTCCCTCCCCTCATTTTACTCATAGGACGTTTTTAACCACTATCTTTCAAAATAAAAGAACATACACAAGCCTATTTTAATGGTCTGGTAGAAAAAAATTTATAAATATCTAATGTTAAATTAAGCTTCACAGGTATCTAAGCTTGAATAAAAAGGACCAAATCCTCATTTTTACCAGTATTTCTCACTGGCAGAATGACACTGGTCATTCTAGTGCTACTGTCACAATTTTGCTAAAGCCACACATCATCTGTACAACTATTTACTTAATAGTTTTATTTAAAAAAAAAAAGAAAGAAAAAGTAAATCAGTGCACATATTTAATTAAATAACTTTAGCCTCAACTTAAGTAATAACATTGGCATAATCATAGATTTGAGTGCTAGCTATATTTCTTTTCATAAGGTGTGTTAAAATGAATGCAGAAGCATTAAAATAAAAATATTTGTCTGTAGTACCACTTTAGGGAAAAAATAATCAGCCCACATACTGTAGTGATACATGTCCCAAACTTTGAGATAATCTTATTTTCCCATTATCAAAAAGATTTAAACATGTGAAGGAAGAGAATCAAAACCTATTTTTTTCTTCCGATTTGACAATTGTTTCTGCACCTTTCAGAGCGCACTGATGATGTTCTGCAGTCTGTCCCACAGTCCAACGGAGTCTGACTACTGTCTTCACAATTAAGCACCACAAAAACTCTCAGCTCTCGCTTGCCTGAATAGTTTTCAAATTTGTGCTACTGAAATTCAAAGAGCTGCTTCTCCATCTAACCTTGACTGCTGCAGTATGAACACTCCAAGTGCTCCTCAGTCAACCAACCTGACCTTTTCTGATCCAAACACAGAGAACTAGCAAGCAAGCTGATTCATATCTTTTTTGATCAAGCTATACAACAATGCAGCTGATGTTAGCCTGAAGGAAGTATTTATGCTAGTACCCGGAGTGGTTTCTGGTAATTCTCCCCTACTGTGTATATGTGGCCATGATGTATGTTTCCTCCCTACGACTATATCCTACATAAACATGAATTTTAATTAAAAATTACTACTTTGCCCTGTCCAATAGACCTTGCATTAGGTACTGATTTGGTGCCCAACTTTAACATGCAATATCTGAAAATCACTCATGTCATCCCAATTTGCATATAATTTAACAGAATGGTAGAAAACTAGTCAGTTTATAGACCACATAAGACCAACCTACTCAAGACTGACATAATGAGAAGGAAAAGGAACTAACATTTCAGTATTTCCCATGAGTCCCCAACATTCTCTTCCTTTCCAAAAATTATCTGTTAAAGCAAAGAACAACCCGATATGGCATTATCTGGCATTTTCCAGATGCGGAATTTAACTTGCTCAAGGACACTGTTTAGTTAGTTTAGGTAGAGCAGTGAACTGGGCCCAAGTCTGCCAGACTCCAAAGCCACTATACCCACGATATATCCTGACATTGGATTCCCTTACAATTTCGATCCCTAAACAATCATGACCTTCCAAGGGAAAGAGGAGTATCAAGATTTCTACTGCCAGTGCACTGAGACATAGCCAAAAAGGAATTGTGCTTCCCATACAAGAGCCCAGGATGCTAGGCAACCAGGGTAGTAACAAGTCTACACAAGGCCAAAAGGGCTTGTTCAGATTCATTCCCAGACTAATCCGACTGCACATGTCACAGACACAGGTCTACCTGGTAGGCATGAGTCAAGAACTTCAGGGAAATGGGAGCTATCGCGATTGATATCCTTTGGCAAGAACCGCTGTTGCTTGGTTTATAAAATGGCACAAGGTTCAATTTCAAAACGGCATGCCTCACCCCCTTGCAGCTGGAAGATGAGTAAGACAGTAAATTGGTACTAGAAAATGAGGTAAAGGATTTGGACTGGCTTACAGATTTCAAACCAGGCAATGGGATGGGGAGGTAGGCCAGTAAAAACATAATGGCTTACAATCAGAGCTTTCGGTCTTCTCCATCTGGAAGGCAATTTTTTGGCAAGCAAATCAAAAGCCCCAAAGGAAAATATTTCAGCATTTTTCTTGTCCCTCTGACTCCATGCCTGTCTCTCCTATTTTTCCCCGAAGGAAAGAAAGCTCTCTGATGCTCCACTTTTCCTAGCAGTAGACCAAGGGCAACGCTAAGCCCGCTGCTAGCAGCGTCACTCAAGCGCGGGATGAGAAACGCTTCCATATCAGTCAGTAGGGAGTAGAAAATCTTTCATCTCTAGACTTTATTGAATAAATTCAGGTATATGCCCAACCAACTAATTTTGCTCCTAGAAAAGGCAGTTACCTGCAAGTATACAAGAGATCAAAATCACAGTTCAGGCTAGCTGAAGACAGCGTGTGCTCTATGGCCTGCGCTAAACTGGGCTGCTACATCTTCAGTCCTCAGGAGTGATTCCCCCGCTCTATTTCCATGTTTTAAAGACACAAAATAATAAGACTGTCCTCTTCAGGAAAAAAAAATATATATAAAAATTTATTTTTAAATGCCAGTGTTTTACTTAAAGTTAACTATCTCGGTTACTGAAAAGATGAACAATGGTGGAACTGTTGATGAGTTTCACAGGTTCAAGTTCTCACATGCTCAATTTTCTTCTAAAAGGCGGCATGTTGCTTCAAAGAAAGTCCCACCTGATCAGGGGACACCAGCTCTGCAGCTGTTTCCACTAAAGATTGGCACCTCCACGCCAGGTTTAAACTTCATTAACAATAAAACATGAAAGGTCTGTCTTACAATAAAAACAAACCAACATGGAAAAGAGAAGAGTTTTCTCTGCCTCTGGCCACTTTTTTTCTGTTGTTGCATGACAAGCTCCCTTAGAGGAAAAAAGCCAAAGGAAAAAGTACAAAGCATTTTTCACCTTCCCTGGAAGCAAATATTTAACTATGAACACAGTTTATATAACTTCGCCTCCCCCGACTCAAGCCTGTTCTTTTGGTCCATGCTGTCTGGAATGACAAATAACCCTAAAGTAAAGAAATGCCTGATTATTGGAACACATCTTCCTCACAGCAAAACCCAGTTATGGGGGGTGGGGGTGGGGGTGGGGGGTGGGACAGGAGGCAGGCAAAAAAAATAAAACAACAACAACAACAACAAAAACCCCACAACAGAGCAGCCTTATGGAATTGACATTAGGCAAAGAGCCCGTGCTCTGAAACCATTTCTTCTGGAGAGGAAAAAGAATTGGCACAAATTCTTTCAAAAAGAAATTACTCCAAATCAATCTAACCCTGCACTTTAATGCACGCTTAGTGCCCAAAAGGACATCATAAAACTGGCTAGTAGATAAACACACATTTTTAGGAAGGAGCAACTCCCTAACAGTTCATCTGATACTATTCTAACAACAAAACAACAGAGAACTCACTCCCACTAACTAATATAAAACACTGTCCTATCTTATGCCCAAGTGGATTCTATAACAAATTTAAAAGAATAACAACTAACAGCAGTATGCCAGTGTACACCTTAAACCACATTCTGTGTGAAAAAGAGGAAGAAAGCTATTATTGTGACATATGGACAACTTCCAGTTAGTCCACACAACTTTATTTAGGAAAATCTTTGCCCTCAACAGGCCACATGTCATAAAGCTTTTACTTCACTGTAAATAATTAGAAACCAAAGATAACAGCAAGAATTAACAAGCAGGCCACATACTCTGATTGCAGTCCTGGGGCAGGAATGCACTTTGGGTGTTTGCCCCTCGGTAACACCAGCCGGAGCGCCACACGCTGCTGCCACATCAAGTCTAAAAAAGCTGCAACTGCCAATGGGCTTTCAATCGAGGGGGAATAACTATTGTCCGGAGAGGCACAAAAAAACCAAATCCTCAGAAGTTCTCTTAGAAAACGTTTCTCTACAATATCAGAGGGGGAAAGTCCACAAACCGACCTCACTGGTCTATTTAGTATATGTACTTTATATGATAATTAGGGTCTCATTCCAGTTCACATTTAACACTTCAAACCAGGCTCCTAAATTCAGAAGCCTAATGTATAGTAATCCATGCTAAATTTGATCTGCATCTAAAAATTAATTAAAATTGCAAAGCAACTCCATTTCAATTTGTATAATAACTTACATCAAGATGTATGAGCAGAAACTTTACCATAAGCTATTGGCAGTTTATAAATATGAGAACTATAGAAATTACAAGCAAGTTTTTAAGATCCTTAGAAGCCATGTGCCAAACAACCCTACTCTTAAAGGTCTGAAAGAAAAAGAAAAGATACAGCTCCCAGTAAATGGCGGATTTACTCTCCTGCTGAGCGGAGGGGCAGGAGAGCCGCTGGTGCAGTGAGCCCCGCTCGAACCGCTGCTGCCTGGGGCCTGCGAGCTCCCTGACCTCAGGCCGGCGACTTCACCCCACTGGCCTCTCCGTGCTCCCCTTGAGAGTGAAGACAATCTTACAGGGTTGCTGTATGCACAAGGTATCTAGCAGTGTTGGCAGAATTCAATGAGTGGTAGTAAGTTCTGCCACAGCTCTAACAAAACTCAAGTGATGTCAAAAGTAATATAACAGTTAATCTTCTATTAAAATACACTGAGGGTGAGCCACAGCTGAAAATCAGAACCTTTTCCCCCTTTCTTGGCATGCCTGACTATATTTCAGTGACATTAGCAATTGTTTCTAGGAATACATCAGGTTTTGATATATACGTATATACATTTTAAATAGGGAATTCCTTCAGACCCACTGTTGAAGCAGAGCACTTTGCTTTAAAGTATGATAGATTTTCCTAGAGCTGTCTTGTGTTTAATAAAACTATATTTATGCTTTAAACATGGATTACTATCAAATTGATCTATTTATAATGGGCATGTTTTCCTGTTCAATCATGTTTCTATCAATGCTATTACAATCATCAAATGCATTTGTTATGACAGAACAAACAAGAATGTGCTTTTATAGAAAAGTACCCGAGGGACTGAGTTTAGTGAGAATTACATTTCCAAGAAACATTCCAGATTATGAAAGATGCTCAGGGCCCAATTTATGAGGGAGAAAAAGGTTTTCAGTCAGTTCCAAACTGTGTTACTTAATCCTCTGAGGCAAAGACAGATTGTCCCAGGTGTCCAAGTATAAATGCCAAGTCATGTGAATTAACCGAGAAAGTGTGCCAGGCCAAAGACCCAGAGATGGTAAATCCGATCTGTGTTAATCAGCTTCTCAAAAGTCAGCACTGCTGCCGGGTACAGAGGAAACAGACTAGGAAGGTGGTTACTTAACAAGACCGTAACCTCCCGGGGGCTATGCAGGCTAGACAGCCCAGAGCATCTGCAGGCATTTCTCGGGTAGACAGCAATTACCCGCATTCTGACCAGAACACGCAAACCTGTCAGCAGAAAGGAGTAAAGACAGGGAAGGTAACCATGGGGGGCATTTCTGGTGAGCCCTGCTTCAAGAAGAGTCAAACTCACAAAAGGGTCCTTTTTAAATCAGTGCATACAGCACTTGATCCAACTTTCAGAGTCCTGACAGCCATACAACTGTCCAAGAATGCATAAAAGAAGAAACATGGTTGTATAAGAAAAACCTTAAAATTCAGTTTCAATAAACAATAAAAGGCACAAGGCATTACATTTATTTGGGGGGAGGTGCTTTGGAGGTACTAACTTTTATAGCGTCAGGCACTACTATATCATGTTTCTACACGTTATTTCATTTGCTCCACAGAACCACCTTTCCGGTGCATCGTGATCCTGTCTTACAGAAGAGTAAACAACGTAGAGGGGTTAAGTGACTTACCCAAGCACGCACATCCACAGAAGTAGAATTCGCACCCAGGCCGTCTGCCTCCAAAGTTATAGCTCTTTCCTATACACAGGCATAGACCTCAGAGAGGTGTGCAGGCGCAGGTCTACTGTTACACATGACAACAAAGTGTTTTTCTGGATTGCAGCACTATGTGTGTGTAATTTATGACTATGTTACTACTCTTCGGTCCCTTAAGAAAACAAGAGAAACCACGGGTATTTGATTTAATCAGGAGCGGTAACAAAACCCTGAAAATTACTTAGCATCAATAAGAAAGTCAACAAATCAAGTCAGGAAATATTTCCCTGTGCACTGACTGGAGACAAAATGAATCCAAATGGGTTGAGGGCTGATAAATGACTCCAACCTGCTCAAAAGGGTATTCTGCTGCAAGTCCCTTCCATCCCAACACCTCCAACGCCTCTAGCCTCTCTCATCAATATCAGTAGCTGGGTTCTCATCCTTGTGAAAGTTAATATAAGAATCAGGACTCCATTATACCCTATGTGCACCATCATTATAGTTACCATGTTGTTGCCTATTTCTGCTTCAAATGAAAAATTCAACAGAGAAACAAGTACCAAAACTTTCCTTTCCTTATACATTTACCGTCACACCTTGGTACTCGTTGGCTTCAGAACTCATCAAAGCCCTGTACTCGTCGCATTCTGACAAGAAAAAAATGTTTCGGCACTCGGCGCTTGCTCAGGACTCATCGCACTTCCTAGAACCTGTATGAGTCACAACACCATCCCACAAAAGAAAATGTTTCATCATTCGGTAGTCATTGGTGTTGGCACTCATCACGAGTTCTGGAACAAATTAATGATGAGTATCAAGGTACCACTGTATTGGCATTTATTACGTAGAAGGCACTGAGGATCGATTTCTTCACTCCTGGAGCACACCACACCAGTACACAGTATTTATTCTTTGAAAAGTGGGAAGTATTACCTAGTGGTTATACTTCAGTTATATGGTTATAGGGGCTTGGGGGTAAGACAGGCTAAACATGACTGAGAATATTGGTGAGGTTATTCAGTAGTTGTGTGTCAGCCCTTGGGTAAATTCTCTAACTTTGCAAGGCATCGGTTTTCCATACGGAAAACGAGAATACATGAACAGTGCCTATCCCCGACTAGGGGTAGCGAGGGCTACAGAGCACAGTGTGTGCAGAAAGCCTGGAAGGACAGTGCCTTGCACACTGCCCTTGTCTTCTGCCCTTGTCTTCTCCGACAAAAAGCCTTTCAAGAACAAGTCGAAACTTTATGTGCCGAGCGCTGAAGTGCAAGAGTGCTGGGGCTAACAAGGTCAGAAATAAGTAAGACGCAGTCTCTTCTTTGGGGAGCTTGTGATCAAGAAAGGACAACAAGTCGGGTACCCACAGAAGCGAACAAAAGCAGATCCTCAGTGCCCTTAGAGAGGGGCAGTGTTCTGCCGGGAAGTTTTCTTTTTAACCTTCAAGAAAGAGGTAGCATTTGAGTTGTCTTGAAGGACAGACTTTCTCTCTTTCTTTTTTTTTTTTTTAAGATTTTATTTATTTATTTTTAGAGAGAGGGGAAGGGAGGGAAAAAGAGGGAGAGATACATTGACTGGTTGCCTCTCGCACAGCCCCAACTAAGGACCTGGCCTGCAACCCAGGCATGTGCCCTGACTGCGAATTGAACTGGTGGCCTTTTGGTTAGCAGGACAGCACTCAATCCACTAAGCCACACCAGCCAGGGCAAAAACAGATTTTTAACAGCCAGAGTTTGGGGGTATGGGCATGCATGTCCCCCCATTTACAGAAAAGCAGGGCTGTGTAGGAAAACAGGGTTGAAGGTAGGACTGGGGAAGGATGGTAGTCCAGCTAAAGCAGGAGGCATGTGAAGAGCAGGAGATAAGGCTAGAAAGGGGTGGGACTCATTCCGAAGGCACCAGAATCTGGGCCAAGGGGTCTACGCAGCACTTAATTCCGCAGGCAGGGGGCTTCCCTGAAGAGTTTTTTAAAAGGCTAACAAGATTGAGTCTATGCTTTCGGAAGATTCATCTGACTAAGGTGTGTAGGATTACTTGGAAAGCAAGAGACATTTTGCTGGCAGAATCTGCAGGGCTTAACAACTGATTAAGTGTGTGTGCGTGTATCTGGGGTTTTGGAAGATGCCGTGGGGAAGGCTGCAAAGCAAATGCTGAGAACTGCTACCTGGATAACTATAAAAACATTGGTGCTATTTAAGTAAGTCATTAAATAAGCTTTAATACCAAATTCCCTTAATAAATCTAAAATATAACTGGATTTATAAAACTGCAACATGTACATTCTTTTCAGGAACACCATACAATATTAAGTAAAGGGCATTCACTAAGCACTTATGCTTCAGAATTAAATCACCTCATTTTGATCCTCACAATAAAGTTCTTTTATGGGCTCCATTTTACGGACAAAGAAACTAAGACACAGAATGGTTAAGTAACTTGCCTCAGGTCACCCATCTTGGATTTGAACCCAGGCAGTCTGACTCCAGAGGCCCAGACCTTGGTTGCCATGCTACATTGCTGCCGGGGTAGCCTCCTCACAGACATGTGAATTATCATATTATGGTAATAATAATTAATCTTGACTTGCCAAAGGAAATTACCTATCTTCCAAAATTCATCCTGGCCAATGGTCTGGGTAGGTATTTCCTTTATTATGTAAAGTGAGTACCTACTGTGGGCAGGCACTATGCCAGCCCCCGGGAATAAGAAGTTCTGCACTCATTTTAGTTCACTGTCTAGTGCTGGAGTGCAAAATACGATGACAGAAATAGGGTGTGCTAGAAGCAATGAGCAGAGTGCCTGTACCACCCTGGAGGGTTAGAGAAGGGAGGGGCAGAGGCAGTGGCAAGAGAAATGAACTACGAGGAGCACAGGTTATCTCCACCCAACTGAAAAACGTGACCTTCCATACTCTGGTCCCTCCTCAAAAGCCATCCCTCTACTTTTCCTGTATTCCCCGCTAGGCAGAAATGAAAGAGTCAGTGTTTAAAGTACTTTTGATCAGAAATTAGGAACTTCTGAGTGGGAGTGACCGCACTTAATTATGGTTCTGAAATAACAGATCCTTAGGTAAAGATATACATAGTCATGGACACAGAAAAATAAGAGATAGGAAAGGGGGTCAAAGTGTTTGCATTTAAGGCATAGTTGGTGTAAATAATGCGTATCTCAAATCGGCATTGCAAAGGCGTTGGAAGGCTTGCCTGAATTTTGGGGGTTTCTGTGAGCAAACAGCTTTTCTTTGTTACTCAAATCTGGTTCTAATAAAGTGTCTAGACTATACGGATAGATAAGACACAACACTCAGGTGACTTTGTATTACAGTCGCATTCTACAGTGGCATCTTAAAGGCACCACTATTCTACAAAGCCCCAGAGGTAAACCTCTCCAAATCACTGGACTTGCATACTTTAAGAAACCAAAAACTAGTTTTACAAACTTAGTGAAGAAAAAAACCTTCTAAGATACAAGTTATGAATGGAAATAAAATGAATTTCGAGTTGCACTGAAACAAGGAGAAAAATAAGTTGTAGTCTGTCAATGATCACAGTTCATCTTTTCTGGGAATACAGAAGATTAATAGCATTTATTTTTATATCAAGACAAAATATGACTGGAGCAGTTATATACTGTACTTTTGCTTCCAATCAAATGGGATATTTATGAACTTACAAGTTCCGGGTATGTCACATATAGGCCTATGCTGAAATGGTAAAAAAAATAATATAAAAATAAACATTCCTACAACTAATGGATTTCGATTTAGTCATCCGAAATGATGCCAAAAAACTAGCAGCTTTCTTAGGACTACCTTTCTAGTAAAAAGTGAATTATGTTGCTTTAAATCAATTGCTTCAGTTAATCATTTAACTTCTATCAAACAGGAATTCTGAGTGGTTTATGCGTGCAGGTTCTGACAAATAATCAGAAACATTTGTTCTAACTTGTAAACATTTGTCAAAGTTAAGTAAGTCTACAAATCCATCAACAATTATGTGAGAGTGTTACATTAATTATAAGTTATCCTATGCATCCTAATGCAGGTGTAGGTCGGATAAAGGAAACTGAAGTAAAAGCACAGGATTTCAATTCCTCCCATATACACTGTTAATTATTCATCAAATAGCTTTAAAACTCTACTAGAATATCATTGAAGCAACCTGAAGAGTCTATGTATCTTGTATTTCTTATCCCTGTCATGCTGTCTAAAGAGCATTTCAGATTCATTTTCTCCACTTACTTTTAAAAATGACAAGTTAAATTGCTGTTAACAGTTACCAATTCCAAAAGACTTTCAATTTATAAGTAATACAGTTCTCTCTCTCTCTCTCACAAGCATTCTTTTGGTTAAAAAAAACCCAAAACTTAAAATTCTGGGGAACATTTTTTAAAAAGTCCTTCTAATTATTGTTTGTTCCTTTTTTTTCGTTCATTCCCCACCTTGTTTTCAGTCGCTGAAAGAGGATGGACACACAGACGTGTGACTCCGCGACCCTGTGTTGTGTATTAGTCTGGAGGGGCTGTGGCTGGGGGAGACACAGGGATAAGGTGCTTGGGGAAGTTTCACAACAGAAAGAAAGCCTTTCTCCCAGAGAAATCATCCGTGGACGCCCAGTACGTTCAATAGGTAAAAACCGAGCTTCTACTTGAGGAGTTTAAGTAGCATCCAGGCCCCACTTCCTGAACCTCGGACTTGTGCCAGAGGGGACCCACAAATTCTAGGGCTCTATAGAGCACATTTTGAAAACTGGTAATAAATGAATTCTCCAATTTGTTATATGATTCCAAACAGCCGCCATTTCAGTTAGGGATGGCCTCTAGCTGAAACAGAAACCAGCTCCATTCTGTAGAAATCATGTCTTAAACCACGCTCCAAACTAGTTACAGGTCAGTGCGGTGGGGGGGGGGGGGGG
>PVJD01004720.1:41432-85098 GCA_004026545.1 Mormoops blainvillei | reverse complement strand
CTTTGGAAGACATTTAAGGACCAATGGATCAAGTGAATCCCTAAGGTTTCTTCCGGCTCTAATGGTCTATCATTCTGTAAGTCTGAATTCATGGAGGTTATTAAAATGGGGCCATCCAAGGAAAACAGCAATGGGACATCACATCCACCAAGAGCAACTAAATCCCTTTAACCTGTCAACCACTAATGAGAAACTTCATTAGTAGAGACCAATGTAATTTCAAAGCTGTATTTTCACTTTAAACTATTAACCTGTTCAATAACAAAGCCTGACTTAACATATTTATTTAAAGAGTATTCACAGTCTTCAACTATAGGATCCAACTGAATTTAGTAAATCATTTCTTGAAAAGAAACTGTTCTCATTTGTTTATTTGCTAATATCATAAAAACAGTAAAGTTAATGATCCTCTCCACTACTCATCATTATTATTCCCAAGGGATACTTTGGATTAAGTTTATCGGTCCATTTATATAAATAGTATCATATGTCATGCATGATGTTCTATCACTTGCTCTTCTCATTTTATGATTATCAAGGACAGCTTTCTGTGCCAGTATGTCTTATTAGAACTTTTTATTGAAATATACATACAGAAAGCTGCACAATGAAGTATACCACGCGATGAATTTTCAAACTAAACGAAGCCACATTACCAGCAACTGGAGCAAGAAACAGAAGATAACAAACATCCCCAGAGGCCCACCTGTGCTCCCTTTGTCCAAATTCTTCAACCAAAGATAACCATATCATCATCCAAACATTACCATATGGACTTCTAATAGTATAGGGTGGGTTTGCCTGTTTTTAAACTTATAGAAATGGAATCACACAGTGAGTACTTCGACCCAACACTGTGAATAGCTTTATGTATCAATAGTTCATTCACCATCATTGCTATATAGTAGTCCATTACATTAATAAACCACTATTTACTTATCCACTCTGTGGATAGGCATTTGGATAGTTTCTGGTTGACCCTATTAAGAATAGCGTTCTGTGAACATTCTAGTGTAAGTCATTTGGTGAAACAAATGTACACATATCTCTTGGGTATATACCTAGGTGTGGAACTGCTGTGTTATAGGGTGTACGTATAGTTAGCTTTAGCTGATACAGCCAATTTTCCAAAGGGGTCCCACTGATTCATACTTTCACAGGCTGAGCCTGAAGGTTCTAGTTGCTTACATCTTCACTGACACTGAGTGTTTTTCATCATTTTCATATTTCTTCCTTTTGGTTTTCAATGACTGTTAGAGGTATAATTTATATACAATAAATGCACCCTTTTAAATTGTACAATTCAATGACTTAGATAGGTATATATACATGTGAAACCAGCACCACAATCAAGAAACAGAATAGAGCTATCACCCCCAAAAGTTTCCTTGTACCCCTCTGCAGTCCGTCCTTCTCTTCATCCTTTGCCCCACACAACCACTTACGTGCTGTACTCATGTGCTGTCATCACGGACTGACGGGCACTTCCTGGCTTTTGGGTGTGAATGTAGATGCGGGCACACATCATTTACTGCCCTTCGCTTTACTGAGCTTCACAGGCTTGGGTTTCTTACCAATTGAAGGCAAGGCCCTCGGGCAGCAAAAAGGCTATGACCCGCTTTATTGCGGTGGTCTAGAGCTGAACGCACAGCCCCAAGGTCTTCCTGTGCTCTTTTTCTGTTTGTTTGTTTGTTTGTTTGTTTGTTTGGAGGGTTTTTTGGTACTGAAACCCCAGTTAGACAATATGTACTCTTTTGTCTAGCTTCTTCCACCCAACCTAATGATTTTGAAATGTACATATGTTGTTGTATGCACCAGCAATTTGTTCCTTCCTATCACCAAATACTCTAGTCCATGGAGAGTCCCTATTTTGTTTATCCATATATCTGTGATGGATACCTGTGTTCTTCCCAGTTTGGGGACATTATGAATAAAGTTGCCATGAACATTCATATGCCAGACGTTTTGTGGACGTGGTTTCATTTCTCCTGGGTTAAAACCTAGGAGTAGAACAACTAGATGGGATGTTTAACTTTATAAAAACTATCTAGCAGCTTTACAAAGTCGTAGCGCCATTGTACCCTCCCGTCAACAGTGTTCAAGGGTCCAGCAGCTCCACACCCTAATGAGCCTCAGTGTTGTTGGTCTTTTTAATTTTCACTATTTTAATGGGGGTGTAGGGGTATCTCATTACAATTTTAATTCTTTTGTAAGAAATGTTTTCCAACATTTTACCCATTTTCTTAAATGAGTTGTCTTACAGTTAATTTTAAGATTTCCTAATTTAGCCCTGGTTGGTGTGGCTCAGTGGATTGAGTGCCTGCCTGCAAACCAGAAGGTCACGGGTTCAATTCCCTGTCAGGGCACATGCCTGGGTTGCGGGCGCACAAGAGGCAACCAATCGATGTTTCTCTCCCTCTCTTTCTCCCTTCTCCTCTGAAAATAAATAAAATCTTTTTAAAAATACTCAAAAAAATTTTTTCCTAATTTATTCTGGAAACAAGTCCTTTATCAGATATATGTATTACAAATGTATTCTCCCATTCTGTTGCTTGTCTTTTTGTTTTTTGTTTGTTTTCCCCTTGTGATAAGAACTTTTAGGATCTACTCTCTTAGCAACTTTCTAATTAACAATCCAGCATGTTAATTAACTAGTCATCACGTCGTACATCACATCTCTAGTACTCGGGTATTGTATAACTAGAAGTCTGTCTTTTGACCACTTTCATACCATTCCCCCGCCCTCTTTTCTTTCCTTTTTAAGGCTGACTAATAGTCCATACTTTGATTATCCCTTCAAGACTCAAAGCTTTTGAGATATATATAGAAAGTGTTTCAAGAGCCGGCAAGATTCAGGCTGTTTCAACTGGTTCTATAATAGCTGCTGGGCGTAGTTGTTGGATGAATGAATGAAAGCTCAGGATTTCTGCTCATTCAAACTGAGCAGTCTAGTTCATCTCTGCTTTAAAAAAATATATATTTACTTAAGCTAAAGAAACAATATGCACTTGAGATTTTTTTTTTAATAAGGGAGGGGGTAAGCTATGATAGTTGCTACTGTCAATCAATGGTGGCTGGCACTAACTCAACGCCAACAGGAATCCCCAATTGGGGGTGCAGTGAAGCATGGCTGCACAGCTGTAGAAGAGCTCAACTGTGAGAGCGCCTGGCTGTGAGGCCGCCGGGGACCCGGCCCCTCTCCAGCCAGACTGCTTAGCTCTGTTCCTCGTCGGTCTGCTCTATTCTGCTCCTGGCCAGTCTGCTTTGTGCAGCGCTGGTCTGCTCCCCTCAGCTCCGGACAGCCATCTTCGGTGTTTCAACTCAGCCAGAGAGAGACGCAGTCAGGTGGAAAGGGAAAGTGCACTCTGTCTTTTTTATTTTTTAATGGTGTCTTTCAAAGAGCAAAAATTTTATATTTTGCTCAAATCTAGTATGTCAATTTTTCTTTGTGAAGTTTTGCTTTTTGTGCCCTAAGAAATCTTTTCTGAACTCAAGGCCACAAATATTTTTCTGTTTTCATCTAGAGATTTTATAGTTTTAGTTTTTACGTTTAGGTCTGTGATCCTTTCAAGTTAACTTTTTAATGTGTGATAATGAGGTCCATTTTTTTTTCTCTACATAGATACACAGTAATTCTAACACAATCTGTTGAAACAATTTCCCATTCCCCATTAAACAACCGGGCATCTTTGTCACAAATAAATGGACATGTATTTACTGGTCTATGAGTATTTTTTGGCCATAAGTTGGTTCCACTGACCCATGTGCATCTCCCTTATCCAATACCACAGTCTTATTCACTGCAGCTTTACCATAAGTCTAGAAATCAGGTAATGTTACTCCTACAACTTGGTTTTTCTTTTTAAAAATTTCTTTGGCCGCCCTGATCATTGTGGCTCAGTTGATTGGATGTCATCTGGCAAAGCAAAAGGTCACCGGTTTGATTCCTGGTCAGGGCACATGCCTGGGTTGTGGGTTCGGTCCCTGCATGGGACACAGGAAAGAGGCAACCAACCAATGTTACTCTCGCACCGATGTTTCTCCCCCTTTCTTTGTCCCTCCCTTTCCTTTTCCCCAAAAATAAATAAATAAAATCGTTATTAATAAATAAACAACTGCTCTGGCTATTCTGGATTGTTTACTTTTCATATCAATTTTAAAATCAGCTTCTCAATTTCTATAAATATCTTTGAACATCATTTTTCTTGCTGGAAAAACAAAGATAAACTTCCTCACCGAGTTGCCAGGAGAGTAAAAAAGGGATAATATGTTAGTGTACCAAATGCGACGGCAAACAGCCAGCACTAAACTAACGTTAGCTTCGGCTCTCTCCCTCTCTGGGCCTTTGAATAAATAGGATCCAATCCAGCAATGCCCTAACATTTCACCAGTGGGTCAATGGCCGTAGTAAAAATATTACCACACCAAATGACTTTTGTAAGTAAATATTTGTATTTTTACTTGGATTCAATACTAAAATGCACTTGCCAGAGAAAGCAATTCAGATTATTTACTAATAAACTATTTCAGCCCACATTTTAGGAAAGCATAAAACCACAGACAGGCAAAAATTTAAATATGTTTTCAAGTTCCATATAGCGCTTAATTACATTATTCTATACTACTAACAGAAAACTCTCCTCTAGCAAGATCACAATGTTCCATTATTCATATATTGCTGCTGCCAATGGAAAAAGTATTTCTGCACTTGTTTAGAAATTGCTTAGAAATACATACACTGTTTAGAAATACATATAACAAACAAAACATGGCTACTAATTCAACAATTAACATACACTAATTTGAAACCCAAACCCATAAACAAACAAAACCCTTTGAAGTATTCTAATTTAGCCTCATTGATATCATTCCCTGAAATGGAGAGGTATCAGTTTGCAAACACAGGCCACCAAAAGGCAATTTTTGGTGAACCACCAATACTTTGTGGTAACCCACATTTATCAGATGAACTGATACTTAAAGAAAAACAATAATTTGCTTTCTTTTTCCATGACTTTATTCATGGCCTCTTGCAGTGTAGTATTTTTTTAACATTAAAGTGGCCTGAAACAATTAATTTAACTACATTTAATTGATTAATGGACAAATACACAAAATCTGCTGGCTAATTCTAAGGAGGGCTAGCCGGTAAGTCATTTACTGTCCTATCACTCCTTCTTCATTTCAAAATGTGTTTATTGGGATGGCTCCCCACTCCTCTTGATTTGGGGCACTTTCAGTGCCGCTTCCTCCTGAAGGAGTGTCCTTCTGTCGGCCTTGCTATCCCGCCTGCAGGCTGACCGAGGGCAGAGGAGCAGCCCACACACAAGACCACCATTTATACGGGGCTACAGACGGTGGTGATCTTATAGCATCCTGAGCGTTTCGCATCCATTAAGTCGGAACCGGGGCGCTGCACCACGTGCTTCTTGTGTTTCCTCTTCTCTTCTGGAGAGGGATGAAGGAGGTCCTTAGTGAGAGGGATGTTGTTGTGGGGAGGTCGTCACCACCAGAAAGGCCTCTCCTACTTTCTTAACAAGGAAGAAACAAGGCCAAACCCTTTCTTTTCATGAAGATGAACATAGAGCAAAGCAGTAACCTTCATCCTGTTGACCAGTTGCATATAACCAATGACCCATCTCAAGGCAAGCCAGAAATTAATAAAATGCAAAATGTTAGTTGGACTCCCCTCCTGCCTCTCAACTACACCATTCTCCATTTACACAGGCTTGGCATCACCCCGACTCCTCCCATTCATGAGCCTGCATCTCAGGTTCTGTAAATATTACCCCCGTACTGTCACCACTACTTCAGTCTCCATTCCACTCCTGCTCTCATCTTATTTCTGGTTTCCTCTAATTTGATAATCTTTGGCACATTCTGCAATAATATACTAACCCGTCTCTCTGCCTTCATTCTAACCCTTTTCAATTCCTTCTCCATGCTACGTCAGTGATTTTTCTAAAATCAGAAATTCAGCCATGTCACTCTTTAACTTAACATTCAACAGCTTTTCTCAATGCTACGTAGAGTTGTCATACAACCCATCAATTCCACTCCTATTACATATCCTAAAGAAATGAAAACACATGTCCACACAAAAACTTGTACACTTGATGACAGCAGCATAATTCATAATGGCCAAAAAATGTGAACATAAATGTTCCTTGGCTGATAAGTATATAAACAGGATGTGGTATTCCATACCATAGAATGTTATTTGTTAATAGATGTCAATACCCCCCCAAAGTAATCTACAGATTCAATACAATCCCTATTGAAATCCCATGACATATTTTTTGCAGAAATAGAAAAACCCACCCTAAAATTTATATGAAATCTCAAGGGACCCTGAATAGCCAAAATAGTCTTGAAAAATAAAAACAACCCTGGAGGACTCACACTTCCTGATTTCAAAATTTACTACAAAGCTACAGTAATCAAAACAGTGTGACACTGGCATAAAGACACATAGGTCAATGGAACAGAGGGCCCAGAAATAACCCTTGCATATGACCAAATGACTTTTGGCAAGGGTGCCAAGACCATTCAATGAGGAAAGAATAGTCTTTTTAACAAATGGTGCTGGGAAAACTGGATATGCATATGCAAAAGAATGAAGTTGTACCCTCCCTCACCTGGCACCAAATACAAAAATTAACTCAATATGGCTCAAAGATCTAAATATAAAACCTAAAACTATAAAACTCTTAAAGAAAACATAGGGCAAAAGCTTCATTACATTGGATTTGGCAATGACTTCTTGGACACAACACTGTAAAACGGTTGGAAAAAAAATACACACACACACAGGTCTCTGTACCCAGTTCCTGGAATAGAGCTCGTAAATCCCTTGGAATTTCCTGGGTGATTGGAGTGTGTTTTGTTCTAATGAAGCAACTTTTGGTGAGCTCCTGGATAGCTTCAAATGGGAGCTGGTCACCAGAAAGACCAAGTCAAGCTTAAAATTTTCAGCCTCCCTTCCCCACCCCTTCTCCAAGAAGAGGACAGGAGCTAGAAATTAATGATTGATCATACCTTTGTGATGAAGCATCCATAAAAATCCCAAAAGTATGGGGTTCTGAGAGTTTCCAGGTTGGTGAACACATCTTCGACCAGAAAGGTGACACACCCTAACTCTGCAGAAACAGAAGCTCCTGTTCTTGAGGTCTCTTCAGGGTCTCACCCTATGTATCTCTTCATCTGGCTGTTCATGCATATTCTTTAATATCCTTGTTAATAAACTGGTTCTCCAGTAAGTAAACTGCTTTCTTAAGTTTTATGAGCCACTCTAGCAAATTATCAAGCCCTAGGAGGGGGTTGTGAGACCCTCTGATTCACAGCCAGTCGGTCAGAAGCAGAGGTAACAATCTGGACTTCTGACTGACACCTGAAGTGGGGCCAGTCTTATGGGAGAGCGACCTTAACATGCGGAGTCTCTGCTAACTCCAGTTAGAGTCAGAACTGAATTGAATTACAGGACATCCAGCTGGTGTGAGAGAATACTCTAATGTGGAAAACTCACACACCTGACGTCAGAAGTACTGGGACTATGTGAGTAAAGGAGAAACAGGGATTTTTTTTCCTGCTCAGACACCAAAGGCACAAACAACTAGATAGATACATAGATACACAGATATATAGATAAATATAGCCAGGCTTCCATACTACTCACAACAGCCAAGGTCAGAGCAAATGTGTCATTTTAGCTTACGATTGCTAATGCAGCTAACATTCATCAAGAATAGCTAATGCCCTAATTGCTCTACAGAGATTATTTCATTTCCTTGCTTATAACAACCCTCTAAGGCAGGTGCTATTATTTTACAGATGAGGAAAAAAAGCACAAAGAGGCACTTATTGGTTGTATATTTATTTCTAATGGAAAAAAACTGGGTAAAAGAAAAGCAAAGGCACATGAATGCTACCATGGTCCCTTGAATGGAATACATTCTAGGGGCCACTATAAATGTCCTCGTCTTGCATTTTTCCTTGTTACTAAGAAAATGAAAAACATTATAGTGTTTAATACACCTGTCTTACAAAAACGGTTTTTCAGAAAAGTATCAACAGCCTTGGCCAACCCCTCCCCCAACCATCTTAGATTTCCTGGCCAATACATGGATTAATAACACTAGATATCCCTTGCTCGGGTCTCACATTGGGAGTGAAATGCAGGGAAAAGGGACACCACCAATTTTACAGCTTTCCAAGTCACATTAGGGGTTCCCAGGACCTCCATATGAATCCAGGAACTACTGGAATCAGGTTTTCCTCAAAGACTCCTGCAAATCTGCAGCCCTGAGGCTCTGGCCATTGTCACACACAGACTACCTTGGTCATGAGATTACGGCCTACAGTGCTGGCCGTCAGCATGAAGAGTGTGTTGCAACAGGACTCCCACAGCAATGACGGTGTTCCCATGACCCACATCTGAAGGGCTTAGAAATGCTCAAATCACAGGGAAGCGCCTCCAAAAGTCTCATATCTGTGATTTTTTTCATCTGCAAGAATCTTACTTTCCCTGGGAAACAGAACATATAGAACCTCCCATCCAGTCCACAGTGACAAGAACAAGCCTCCTATATTGGCAAGAGCCTATGCCTCCCATTTTCACTAACAAGAATGTGTGACGTATGTGGGTACATACAAGACAAATTACTTAGTACTACAAGGAAAATAAACGGCACAGGCCTTGAGCTAAGTGAAGAAAGAAAACCAGAGCATTCATTAAATCTGATAACAAACTTAAAAATAAATCCATAAAATTAGCAAAAACCATTAATGACACATTCACATAAAACTAACGTAACATGACATTCATGAAATGTAATATTCCTCATTCCTTTTTAATTTCCTGCAGTAAGGCGCTGGCACTAGCATTTAAAGCAACTCCACTCTCTACTTGTTTGAAAACAAAAGTGCTCTCTGGTTTATATTTCTTGGTTGATTACTCCCAAACATTTCTAATACTCCTTTGTTATTAAGATCTACTGACAGTAATTTACATCCCCAGATGAAATAAAAAGTTGACAAAAGTCCCAAAAGTATAAGGACACATGATCAAACATGAATTGGCAGAAACTCACATGAAATCTACCTTACTTGGACTGTTTAATTTAAATGCTAATTCATTCAGTTAATAAACACACACTGAACAGCAAATATGGGCAGAGAACATAATCTAGAACATTCTTAGCAATATATGTCATTCATTTAGCAATTATCATTGTATGACTCCCCTATGCCAGCGGTTGGGGGATCAATGGTGAACAAAATGGTCTCTGGTTCTCATGAAGTTTATATTCTAGCGAGACTGAGTAAAGACACAAATTGCAAATTTCAGCTGGTGATATGTTCTATGAAGAAAAGTTAGTGCTCTTTTCCTCCCTGGCTGCTTGAAGATCGGCCGCCATCATGAACGACACAGTGACTATCCAGACCAGGAAGTTCATGACCAACAGATGACTTCCGTGGAAATAAATGGTCATTGACATCCTTCTCCCGGGGAAGGCAACAGTACCTAAGACAAAAATTCAGGAAAAACTAGCCAAAATGTGTAAGACCACACCAGAGGTCACCTTTGTATCTGGGTTCAGAACCCATCATGGTGGTGGCAAGACAATTGGCTTTGGCATGATCTATGATCCCCTGTTTTAGGCAGAGAAAAATGAACCCAAACACAGGCTTACAAGACATGGCTTTAATGAAAAGCATAAAAAGACTTTAAGAAAAGAGAAAGGAGCACAAGAACGGGATGGCAAAAGTCAGGAGGGCTGCAAAGGTCAATGTTGGTGCTGGCAAAAAGTGAACTGGAGCCCTGGCCACTGTGGCTCAGTTGGATGGAGCAGGGTCTCGTTACCAGTTCGATTCCCAATCAGGGAACATGCCTGGGTTGCAGGTTTGAGTCCCCACTGGGGTGCATTTCTCTCTCTTATCAATGTTTCTCTTCCTCTCTCTCTCCCTCCCTTCCCCTCGTTCTTGAATAATAAAATAAACCTTTAAAAATAAGTGATCTGGAGACTAGACAACAGAAGGAGTATAGTCTTCGTTGACTTTTTCATGAGAGGATTAATAAACTAAGAACTTTTAAAAAAAGAAAAGACACATTAATCTCGAATCTTATGGATGAACTAGATAATGCATGTGGTTGGCAGTGGCGAGAGTAAGAAGAGAAGTCAAAGAGAAAAGTAAAAACATGGTGGGGGGGTAGGAAAAGAAGGGAATGAGAGCTGAAAGGAATGCGTGTAATGAACGAGGCCCACCGTGCCTATACAGGGAGGTGTTCGGTTTGGTTTTGCTGATCCATGGGTTCGATTTATCAGATCAAGCCATATTAGAAACCATCTATGCCACCATACTCCTATTGAACACAAACTAAAGACACTTAAAAAAAAAAACAAAACCAGTATTAATGAGGAAATAGAACTGCCTTTAAAAAAAAACAAAACCAAGAGAAAATCAAATTTTAATACACATGCATGGGGAATTCACACAGACATGATAAATCCATGAAAATTCCCAAAGACAATGAGGCAACATTGGATATATAACACATTTTAGACAAAGGAAAAAAGGGGGGTGGGTATTAGATTCCAGCAGTGAGAGTGGGCAATTTACATGTAGTTGAGAAAGAGTGGAACATACATGGCATGCAAATTCCCCTAGGTGACTCAGAAGCTCTGGGACACAGTGGACATCCAGTTAATAGGGACCTGCCTGAAGCCCTCTTGTACTACCATACTTAATTCAAATTAAGCTACAGCAGCATCCCAAGGTCTCCCTC
Organism: Mormoops blainvillei; assembly: GCA_004026545.1. Classification (NCBI taxonomy): domain Eukaryota; kingdom Metazoa; phylum Chordata; class Mammalia; order Chiroptera; family Mormoopidae; genus Mormoops; species Mormoops blainvillei. The sequence continues at coordinate 74,312 of PVJD01004720.1, read as the reverse complement.
CTGAAGCAGGTTTTTCTCTCTTTGAATCTCTTGGGCAGGAAAGAGGGGAGGGTCAAAGGTTCTGAGTCCTTTGTTTCTTAATAAATAGCTTAAAATCAATATCCCAAAAAGCAGCTTCAGGGTGGCATAATTTTGGTCCCTTCAGTCCCGCCTTTGAAACTTTAAATAATAAAATTTCACATTCCAGAAGCTAAGCTGGTAGGCTGCTCCACATTTCACTGATTCAATCATTCAGTTCTGAGAGCTGAGTCAGTTCAGTTAAAGGGGTTGAGTCTCATCATCATCAGTGATGCACACAGCCTCCCAAAGTGAGGCCTATATGGTATATGCAAGCAATCAGGCACTTAATAAGGGGAATGTCTATGAAAACAGAACAAAAAAATGGTTAATGATCAGAACAAATCATAAACCAGTTTCGGATTCTCTAAGGCTGTCAGTCGAGAAGATTTCTGGATGTGAGACCCTAAGTTTCTTTTGCTAGAATGGAGGCAGGCAGTGGCTATCAGGTAGATCCTCTGTGCCTGCCATTTGAATGTCTCTGATGATGCCATCAGGTGCTCTGGTGAATTCTGTTTGGCTTATACTGAGATGGCTTAAATATGAGCCACTGTGGCAATTCTTCTTAAGTTTATATTATGCCCTTTAGCTGCAATTTGTAATTGCAAAGTTCAGAAAAGTTTTAGTTCTTCATAATTCCAAGTCAAGGGACAGGAGAAAAATGAAACATTAGTTTAAAGGGTTACAGCCAAATATCTAAGGAAATTAGAAAAATTCAGGATCCAGTCCAGTTATAGGTGAAAAATAAAACTTGAAAGACAATTAACTGAACTAGAGTCTAGTATCCACAACTGTGTATAATAGAGTCTATGGAAACACAATTTCTCTCCCTAAAATCACGATTTTTCTCAAAGACAATCAAACTAATAAAACTGCTTTTCTTATGATAACAAAGGGAGGCGGAAGGGTATTTATAAATAAATGTATCTCCTCCTAAAGGACCAAATCATAGAACTTTCTACTAAGACATTACTCAAGCCTCAGAGTAAGAGATCCTTGAAGAACAGTTTTTAAAAGAAACACTGCCTAACGTACATGTTTACAAGAGCTATTTAGCCCATCCGTGCAACACTGAAGCCAAACATGAACAATTAAAATAGTCATTTTCCCCCCAGCAAACCAGTGGGGAAAAACAAAAACAAAAAGGCTTTAGCCAAACAGAGGAAGTGCTCACGAAGGGAGCTGTCCATTCACCTTGGCCTCCCTTCCGTCTTGATCAAGGTGGAGTATAAAATTATCCATAGGTAACTGAAAGACTGCATTGACCCCTTCTTCCCTGCCAAAATCTTCTAAAAAACCTCTATCTTCGGACAGGCTGCCATTTCCTGAGTCTCCATTTCCATTCGGAAGCAAAGCATGTATCCAAAGAGATTTAAAGAGTCATACTACCTTACCGCCTAAAGGAACAGGAACTAGTTTACTCACTACGGAAAAGAGTTCATCCTCGTAGTGTCAAGAGCCACTCAGACTAAAAAAGGTCTCCCGAAGTTAGGCTTCCAAGCCTCGTCCCTCTATGCTCTAAGTCCACCACTAAAGGACAACTGCCTCCAAATCTGAACTCAGCTCCTCCCCCAAAATTAAAACCCCCCTTTCAACTTTTCTGTTATCATTCTCAAATTCAACTATGTAGGCAGAAAAGCAACCAAAATCATGACCTTTTTTTCTCCCTATAGTCTCTCTCCTGCTAAATGTAATCAGTTACTAACTCTTAAATGTTATTTGGTTTAAGTGAGGTACACACACACCCCTCCTGTTTTACTTCCAAATTCTGATTAATGACGTTATCACTTACCCAAGTTCTAACCTTGGAGTCATCTTTAAAAAAAAATTTTTTTTTTTAAATTTTTAGAGGGAGAGAGGCAAGGAGAGAGACAGAGTGAGAAGGAAACTTATTATCTACTTATTATTCCACCCACTCGTGCATTCATTGGTTGCCTCTTATATGTGCCCTGGCCGGCGGACTGCACCCACAACCTTGGCGCATTGGGTCAATGCGCTAACCAACTGAGCTACCCAACCACGGCCAGGAGTCATCTTTATAAGGAATGAAAATGAGGTAAAGTTAACCAATTGGAGAGAAAATAAAGAAAATAGCAGTTACTGAGTTCCTGTGGTGTACTTGTCACTGTGCTGGCCTTAGGAAGTGGGTTATACTATTTTCATTTTATAAATGGGGAAAAAAGTTTGGAGTTTCTCAAATCTTCCTTTCTGCTCTAACAGTTCAGACTTTTATTACTTCATTTTTAGAGTACTGTTTGTCTCCCCTACTCCAAATTTGTTCTGTACAAAACACTGCCAGAACAAGCATATGAAAAATTCATTATATCACATCAATTCCCCATTGAAGGCAGTGACATGCCTCCTGCTTCTCTATTTGCCCACAGACTGGCCCAGAGCTCCATAAATATTTGTTGTTTAAAACCATCCCATGATTCCCCACCAGTCTATGCGTAATGGTCTCTGGAAGTATAAAGTGATAGATTTAATCTAAGACAGAGGCCCTGAATCTACGGAATGCATGTAAAAAAGCCTTAGAGACAAAGAATCTAAGACATGTCACAGTTCTGACTTCACCCAAATCAGCCTTCTTTAAGGAACAGGGGTGCTGAAATGACAATGCCTGGGTCCTAACCCAGCTCCTCCACTTCCAGCTACTTAACTTTTCTGGGCTTCAATTTCCTCCTCCATAGAAGTTCAACTAGGCCTCTGCTCAAATTCTTCCACCCTCTCTGACTATCCAATTCCAAGTTGTTCTCCAAAGGTCAGCTAAAGGCCCATTTCCCTTGCAAACTCTTACTGGGCGACCTTAGCCCATCACTCCACTTATGTGATTTATAATAGTGCTACAGCAAAGAGAGTCCGAATCACTCTTTTTAATATTTATCTGTAATCATACATTACCGTGCCTCATTTAATTATTTTACCTGTGTATGCCATACCCCCAACCAATGTCCCACTCATGAATGATAATGACACCACACACTGCCTCATGCAATCATCACTGGCAAAACAATATTAATATCAACAATTACTACTACCACTATTTGCTACATACACAGTGCCAGGCACTGTGCTAAGTTGCCTTACATATTTTTCTGACCTTCACTCTTCACAGTCCTTTTAGGTAAATCTGTCTCTTTATCCCCATTTAAGGAAGAGACTTTACTCAAAGCTACAAAATTACTGAGGATGGGGGTGAAGAGTGAGACCGCATTTCAAACTCAGCTCTGTCTGCTTCCATTCTTAACTACTACATCATACTGCTTAGTAATTACTTTCGTCATTTTGTATCTAGGTGCTAAATCTCCTCCCCTAAATGTAAGCTGTTAGGAATAACAAAAATTGTGTATTTCTTTGGTCACCTCCAAAACAATCCATTCTTAATAAGTGAGTCGCACTCAAGCCTTTACAATCAGGGGGTGTCCAACCCATGGGCTGCATGAAGCCCAGGATGGCTATGAATGAGGCCCAACATAAAATCATAAATTTGCTTAAAACCTTTTATTTGCTCATCGGCTTTCATGTTTTTGTATTTAATGTGTGTGGTCCAGAGATGCCAAAAGGTTGGACGCCCCTACCGAGTAACGCATTTAATCTTCACAAGAAGTCTGTGAAATAGTAATCATTTTCATTGCCAATTGACAAATGAGGAAACAGACACAGAGAACCGAAACAACTTGCCCCAAATCGCACAGCTGGTAAGTAGTGAATTCAAGGGTGAAGTGGTACTGAATACCTGAGATACATTACTTCATTTATTCACTCTTCTCAACGTTTACTAAGCACCCTTCGAGGGGTTGGGGACACAGCAGTGAATAAACCAAAAACATCCCTGCTGTCATGGAGTTTACAATCTTCTTTTCCTCTATTTTCATTCAAGGACAATCCTCTATCCTCTTAAGTACTCTTTAGGATTTCCACACAAAAACATCAAATTTGGAAAATAAAAATTCATATCGAAGAAAGAGCAGGGACGTAAGCCAGAAAGCCTGGGATAAATACCCACTTTTGCCATTTATTAGGCCCTGGGGAAATCCCTTCACCTGACTCTCAATTTCATGACCTGTATGGGGTAATGAATTGAGCTGCACACCGAGCACCGTGTCTGGCACTTAGTATTCACTCCGTAAAGGAATTTCCCTCTTTCCCCTTCCCTCCATGCAGTGACTTGGTAATGTGTGTGTGTCGTCCCGGAGTACGTGTTAAAAGGCTTCGGTTACATTAAGGACTACCAAGTGAGCAATGTCTTACTTTCCAGGGCAATTCTCATTCCAGATCACCATCACTGTGTCTCCGGTTTCAGGCCCGGATACATCAGGTTACAACTCGGGAATGACAGCAACTCACGTTAGGGCCTGGCAGTGTCTATAAAGTGTTCCCGATGACCTTCTTTAGAAGGCACTTGAGTTTCAGCTGGGGTGGGACGTGGCCTCCTGACCAGGCTCCACTCCCCGCGCGGGAGACGCGGCCCCGGGGAGAATTTCGAGCCTCTGGCACGCGATTGTGCCACCTGCCAACCCAACCCCCCACCTCCTCGGGGCTGCAACTCCACTCCTCCCACTCGGCGCGGCCCAGGCTCCTCCGGCCCGTGTCACCCACCGCTCGAGTGACCTCCTGCTCGGGCTCGGGCAACTGGCCCTGGCCCACGGGGCTGGAACAGGCCGAGCGGCCTGACCTCTCCCGGAGCTTCCCTTCCGCCCTCCAGGTCAGAGGAGGCTTCAGTTGGCTCACCGGCTCCGGGCGGGGTCTGCCAGGGGCGAGAAGCCTCTTACCTATCTTGACCACCGTATCCGCCAAGCACCGATCCCACTTCCTGCCGAGCTCTGAGTCCGACATGTTTCTCGCGCTAAACTATCGATCTGGCCCCGCACTCCGACTCCAGACAAGACTCGCGAGAGTTGGCCGCGGTTCCCAGGCCCAGAAGACCAGCGTCGGCCAGCCAGATATCGCGAGATGATCTGACTGCTTCCGTCCTTTCCAGTTTTTTCAGTTGGTCGTCAAGGTGACGGGTTGCTGGGAGGCCGGAGGTGATCCTGACCTTGGAGCCGCGCCTACCTAAGGGTTTTGAGGCTATCAGGTTTCCTAGGTGGCATCCAGAGTCCTGTCTGGAAGGCCCTTCCTCCGCACCATCTCCCGACGTTGGCTCTGGAAATTCCCAAGGCAAGTGAGGGCACGGCGCTTGATTTACTCATTCATTTACTTACCTTGACTTTTCTCCTCCCTCCCTCACTCGTTTATTGCAGTGAAACTCCCACCTGCACCAGTTAATATAGCAACTGCTCTGGCAAAAGGTCACCTATTGCCAATCAAATGGAGGCTTTTTGGACCTCCGTACAGCACTGGACACAATTGCTACCTCCCTGATCCTCCTTGTCTCCGCCTTCTCTTCGTTCGTTCGGACTCCCAGTACACCAGTCGTTCCTAGTCCTCCTCTGGCTCTGCTCCTTAGATGTCCTCCCAGGGCTGCTCTCTCCCTGCCAGATCCTTCAAGAGCGTTGTTTCACAGGGCTCCTCCCATCCATGCCCTTTTCACTCTACGCACTGCCCCCGAGTCATTGCACAAGTGCCAAATTGCACACCTCAAGTGTCCACCCGAAGCTTCTCATTCTTAATTCAGCCTCTTTGCTGGTGTCGTTGATTTTAGTCTTCCTCGTTTTCTCCCTCCATCCTCTCAACAAATACCAATTTGACCATATTTTTCTTCTCATTAGAAGCTGTCCGTGTCTTCAACAAGTCCATTCTAGGAAGCCTGGATTAAGAAACACCCCCAACCCCCTCCATCATGTTGTCACAGGAGTTTGCCTACCCCTATAAGAGATGTTTTGCTACATTGTATTGAAACATCTCTTTACAGAAGTTCGTATTTGCGGGGAAAAGTATTATGGAAGCTCATTACTGGCTTGAGCTACCCCTTTCCGCCTGCACACCCCCAGTTCAGAGCAAAATGCCTTGGGCAGTAAGATTTATGAAAGATTTGTTGCACTGAATCAAATTCATTCATCAGTTTATTTTTTTCATCTATCTGTCCTTGGCAGCTTTAACAGCAGAACTGCTGTACCAGTCCATGCTATGATAGAGCCCCTACTTTCAGGAAGGCTTCTTCCATGGCTACCCTTCTAGCTCTCATCTGAGCTATAACACACATCAGACTGTATTGTAATGTTTGTGTGTCTCCTGGATGTGACTGTGAGCTCCTTGAGAATGGAAGCTGTGCCATTCCTGTATCCCCCACGACTAGCAGAGAGCCTGGTATATATTGGATTTTCAGTAAATGCTTTTAGAATGGGTGTAGGATGAATGGGCCCTGACCAGTGTGGCTTGGTTGGGCGTCTCCCACAAAGCTAAAGATCACAGGCAAGATTCCCAGTCAAGGCACATGCCAGGGCTGTGGGTTTGGTCCCCAGTCGTCTCATATGAAAGCCAGATGATCGATGTTTCTCCCTCACGTCGATGTTTCTCACTCACCCTCTATTCCTCCCTCCCTCCCTCACCCTCTCTCTAGAGATAAATAAAATCTCAAAAAAAAAAAAAAAGAATAGCTATATGAATAAATTATTGATTGAATAAGGAAGAGAAAAAAGTCTTTGTTCTAGAAGAACTTTATAGTGTAGCATTTATGTTGAAACAGAAAAGGAAAATTAACTTCAGTAAATACCTATGATGTGTCACAAGTAGCACCAGGCATCTCATATAATTTCGTATATCTCACAGCAGGTTGAAATTAGTATATTTTCACAGATACAGAAACTGAGTATCAGAAAAATTCATGTGGAGGATGCATTGTATAGATTTAGAAACTGACAGAGGCATTTTTATTGGATTCAAGAGAGTTGTAAAATTTTGTGGAAAGCAGAGAGCAATTACAAAAGCAATCAGAGGCAGATGGTATACCATGAATTCTGGAGCCAGGCTGTCTGGGTTCAGATCCCAGCTTTGCCATTTTCTAGCTTTGTATCTATTATCCTCTTTCCACGATCCTTTCCTGGCTGTTTCGTTCACTGCTGTATCCCCAGCCCAAGAACATTATCTGACACATAATACTTGCTTGATAAATAGATATTGGTTGAATGAATAAAATAAGTGAAAACTCTGGAGTTTTGATAGTTCTTGGAGAACAAAAACCAATACAAGTGAGAAAAATATTTTTAAAAAAACCAGCAATACACACATTATAAATTTTGTTACATTCAAAATGTTTAAAAATAGATTTCTCAGTGCTGGAGAAGGGAGTTACAAATACGACAAGGGGAAAAACTTGAAAGAACTCTTTGCTCTTGGATTGGAATTCAGTGTATCAGTATGAACTCATGGCATTTAATGTAACAGAGATAGATAAAAAAATGTGTGCGTGTGTGTGTGTGTGTGTGTGTGTGTGTATTTCCTGTTCGGGTTTGCTTAGAGGCCCTATAAGCAATGGCACACCAGTGGGAATAAGCAAGCCTAGATCGTGGCTTCTAAATACCATTCTCTACTGAAAGAATCCAGGGCTCCTTGCTGAGACTCCAGGGCTGTAGTAGAGAAACTGTGAGATGACTCTGGAATGGAACAGCTTCTTGTGGCACAAAGTAAGGAAGCATTCAAAAACCACCATGTCAAAATGTTTCAGTAACTACAGTCCGCCTAAAGTAGTGCTTAGTTCCCAGTTGGGACTCTGTGATAAGTCATTACTAGTGTCACTCAATTGTATGGAACAAGTTTCATAAAGGGAAAGTTTGCATTTCAAACGAGTTAAGACAGTCTTGTGATAAAACAATTTCACAACAACAGAGCCAGCATCTTTTTACATTGGATAGAAGAAAAATGAAAAAGCAAACACTGTCACTTACATACACTAGTTTTGGGCCCCAACTGGTTAATCAACTCAACATAAGCTCTTCGTTTAGTTTATTAGGTTGCAAATCCAGCTTCATTAACAACACAGATTAGAATATTTTATAGCACGGCACCTGCATAAAAGTCTTTTAGATTTCAGTGGGGGTTTTTGTTTGTTTCCCATCTATTAAAAACGAATTCCTTTCTTAAAGGGAGATTCACATTCTTTTTGTTTCATATCTTCTTTCTTCAAGAGGGGTCTTATGTTATTGTTTTGCCCCTTTCAGTGATGTGCCCAGAGTCAAACAGCTAGTAAGTTTCTTTGTTTGGTTCCAAAGTCCAGAAGCCCCTCCCATTTTTATATATATATATATATTTATTTATTTATTTACATACATACATATATTGATATTTACAAGATAACAGACATACAGAAAAGTGCTAGAAACATGAATACAGCATAACAAAAATTGTTGTCAAGTGAACCTCACTAGCGACTCAGAAGCCCACTCCCCAGTGTGTCCTTTGCTAGATCATGCCCCCTTCCTCCCTGTTAGCATAACCACTATCCTGACGTTTTTTCCTCCCTTTTATCCCCTCCGCCCTGCACCCTGTCCCATCATACCCCCACCTCTTAATTCATGTCTATGGGTTGCACATATCAGTTCTTTGGCTTCTCAGTTTCCTATACTATTCTTAGCCTCCCCCTGTCTGTCTTTTTATTTTGTTTTGTTCTGTTTTGTCAACATTTTCCCAATATCCTGACTTTTATGTTACCCATTTCCTTGCATTTCTTTAACTATTGTTACCCTGATTATACATCCTTAACAATATGGTTTAACTTTGCCTGGCTTTGAACTTTATATAGATAGAATCATACAGTACATAGTGTACGGTATTTGACTTATTTTGCTCATTATTATGCATGCTTTAAGATTCATCCATGTTGTGTGTGCATTTCATTCTGGTTTCAATGCTATATAGTATTCCACTATATGCTACCCATATTTTGTTTACTTGTTCTACTGTCCATGAATATTTGGATTGCTTCCAGTTTGTGGTTATTACCAACAAGGCTCCTAATTCTTGTAAATGCACCTTTCTGCATATTGGTGTGCATTTTTATAGGATCATTGGACATATAACTGAAGGGAGCAGTAGGATATGCTTATTTTCCGCTTTTTAGATATTGCAAGCTCTATCCCAAAGTGACCGTACCAGTTTACATTTTCCCCAGCAGTGAATGAACATTTCTGCTATTCCATATCCTCCCCAACAGCTGGTCTTTAATTACACTCTAAAATTGTTGCCAATCTGGTAAGTATATGGTGGCATCTCATTGGGATAATTCTTGCTCTTTCAAATGATTAAACTACTCAGTCACATGTTCTTAATATGTCTTATAACAGGAGTGTGGGGTTCAAATTTAATGGAAGGGGCTCTGGCCGGGTAGCTCAGTTAGATTGTCATCCTGATACGCTAAGGTTGCGTGTTCGATCCCTGGTTAGGGAACATACAAGAATCAACCAATGACTACCTGAATGGTGGAACAACAAATCAATCTTTCTCTCTCTTTCTCTCTCTCTTTCACATCAATTTAAAAAAAAGTTAATTAAAAAAAATTAAGTTAAAAAATTTAATGAAAGTCAAGAGGAGATGATAGAGACACTTTGCAAACTTAATGCTTTGTGACCTCGAGGCAGATATACTGGTTGAATAGTGTTCCCCACCTAACATGTCCTTCCTGGATCCTCACAATGTGACCTTATTTGAAAATAGAGTCATTACTGGTGTAATTAGTTAAGATTAGATCATACTGGAATAAAGGAAACCCTAAATCCAAAATGACTGATCTCTTTATAAGAAGAGGAAAAGAAATACAGAGACAGAAAGAAGGAAAATCGCTATGTGACATTGGAGGCAGAGATTGGAGCCATGTGCCTGTTAGCCAAGGATTGATCACCAGGAGCCAGGACAGAGGCATGGAGCAGATTCTCCCTCTGAGTCACCAAGAAGAAACCAACCCTGCTTGTTAGGGTGGCCAGTGCTGCGGGCTACGAAAGAATGCACAAAGAGAAGAAGGTGTAGAGAATAAAGCTTTCATTCATTCTCTAAGAAAGGAGAAGGACATGGTGTGGAGAGATACACCAGCATTGAGGGGTGGGGGTTTTGAGGTTTTATTGGGTTATAATTGGATTATAAAAGGGTGTGTGTGGGGGGGTGCTGTTGTGTGGCCCCTGGGCTGCTGGGGCAGTGTAACAGGAGGCTGCAGTTTATTCCAATGTTATCTTCTGCCTGTGGCTGCTGGGAGCAGTTAGTTCTGTTCTTGCTTCCAGCGATTTCCAGTCCTGGGGACAAGCTCAGAAGGGTAAAGCGGCAGTCGTGCTTAACAAGGTCATAGGCCTGCTGGGCAAATGGTGCCAGCTTTGTCCTTTCAAGGGGGGTGGTGGAAGCAGATGGTATGGAACCTTGTAGGCCATGACAAAGAATTTGGTTTTACTCTGAGTGAAATAGAAAGAAAGACATTAGCACTTTCCGAGGGGAGGAGTGATACCGTCTTACTTGTGTTTAACAAAGACCACTCTAACAATTGTATTGAGAATGGAGCTTTTGGGACAGGGACAGAAGCAGAGAGCCAGGCAGAAAGACTATTCATCATCTAAGAATGACGGACGAGGAGGCAGTGAGAAGAGGTTGACTTCTGGGTATATTCTGCGGGTAGAACTCCTGGGATTTGCTGACAGACGAGATGTGGGGCTCGAGGGGGGCAAAAGAGGAGTTAAGGATGGGTCTAAGATGTATGGTGTGAGCAAACGGAGAAAGGAAAAATGGGAGTTCACAGTAAGATGGGAGATAGAAGCTCATATGGGGGAACAGAATTCAGAATTCAGTGTTGGCTAGGTTAAGCTAGGAGCTGCAGTAGGCCCAGTTCCTGTGCTGCCCCATGTACCCTCAACCCCCTGTCCTTCCTCCCCTCTTGACTGCTTACTCAAAAGAGGCCACTGCAACTAAGGCCTCCTGCTAAGACCACAGGCCATCTCAGTCTCCCCCAGGTGAGGGCCAGGCTCTAGCTAACCTCCATCCTGCAAAACCTCCAGGCGCCAGACCCAAGTGACCAGACACAGAGGCAAAGCTGCCTCCCAACGCTTGTGAGCCCAGATCGTGTTCTCAGCCAGAGCCGGGGGAGATGGTATCCCCAGGGAGCCCCAAAAGGCCACGGACTACAGTCCAGAGATTCGGGGGTAAACTTTTACCATTGAGAGACAAAAGATAAGAATCCTGTTTCCTTCAGAATTCTATTCTCCTTCCCAGGAGGTAGCACCAAAGCTCTGTCGTGCCCACCCACACAAGAGTTGTTCTCATGTGACCTGGCCACTGGCTGTGTTTTCTTGTGACTCTGTGCCTAGCTTGATAACATTCCTCTTGTGTTTGCTTTCCTTCATTTCCCTCTTCCCTCCCTTTCTACCCTATGATTTCACTTCTTTAATAGAGTATTTGTATGAGCTCTGCATCAGGCTCTCATTTCTAAGGAACCCAGGCTTAGCCAACATTCAAGTGGAAATGCAGAGTAAGCAGGGGGAAGGTCAGTGCTGGAGGTAAAAATGAGGAGTTCAATGCATACATATGCTTCTCTGAGACCTATGGGATGAGTATGGCCGGAGGAGAAAGTTAGAACAAGGACTGAGCCTTGTGACCCTCTAACATGTAGAGGCTGGGGAAAGGAGGCTGAATCAGCAAAGGAGTATGAGAAGGAATGATAATGTGATAATAGGAAGAAAACAAGCAAACAAAACATGGCTTCCTGGATGCCGAAAGAAGAAAATGTTTCAAGGAAGAGAATATGGTGAACTGGGTCACGTGAAGATGGAGAATTGGCCATTGGATTTAACATCGAGGAGGTTATTTTGGTTGCCTTGACCAGGACAGTTTCCGTGGAGGGGCTGGGGCCAAAGTCTGAAGACAATGGGTTTGGGAGAGACTAGGAGGAGAAAGATTGGAGATGGTGATTGTACACAGTCTTTTCAAGGAGTGTACACAATCTTCTCAAAGAGGGACGAAGAAGCCCTGGCTGGTGTGGCTCAGTGGATTGAGCACCAGCCTGCGAACCAAAGGGTCACCAGTTTGATTCCCAGCCAGGGCACATGCCTGAGTTGCGGGCCAGGTCCCCAGTAGGGGGCACATGAGAAGCAAACACACATTGACGTTTCTCTCCCTTTCTTTCTCCCTTCCTTCCCCTCTGTCTAAAAATAAATAAATAAAATCTTTTAAAAAAGAGAGAGAGACAAAGAAAAGGGGCAATAGCTTGAGAAGGGGATGAGAAGGGGAGGAGACGATAGCGGGTTTCATAGGTGAGAGGCCTCACTCACATTTGTCTGTGGATGGGAAGGATTCAGTGGAGAGGGTAACAGTGATGATGCGAGAGAGAGAAGGGAGGAGATGGCTGCAGCCTAGAAGGCCCTGCGGAAACCCGCAGGGTATTGATTCCAGGGGCTGGAAGTAGGAGGTTTATTTCCGAGCAAAGAGGGAGAATGCTAGACATCTGGAATTTCCTCTCCATGGATGCCTGGGTCTCTAGGGCCTAACTTTTAAAGTTGAACATTTACTTTTTGATGTGGTTAGAATCCCTGAGCCCACAATATGTTCCCAAGAGTATTTAATTAAATGGGAATCTGGTGTACATCTGTGACTAATTAATGTTGATCAAAAACAATTAAATATTAAATGTCAGTGCTGTTACCTGGTTCTTTACTAATAATTGCAAAGGGCTGACTGTAATTATCAAGTCCTGGCCTCCACAGGAACCAAGTTCACATTCAAATAATGAAAAAGGAAAGCTGAGCTAATGAAAGAGCAGATTTTGTACCTTTTAAACAAATATGTGAAGCAATGAAATGCCAAACATCAGGGCAAGGGTATTGCTTTGAGTTCCCTTTCTCAGCGCATGGGTTTCAAAGGGTGCTCTCTCTGACAGAAATAATGGCACCTGCATTAGCAATGTAGTGAACATCCCTAACAGTTCCCCTTTCAGTAAAACATGTCTTCATACGCTGATACTATTATATACAATAGATGTTATGTGATAAATATAAAACGGTGCAATTCATTCAACAAGTGTTGATGAGGACTTGATTTTGCCCAGTCCTGTGCTAAGCTCTGGGGATAAAGAAATACGTAAGATGAACGCCCTGTCATCTTTCAGGTCTGGCCTGCTGTTCCTCAGAGGGTGCTCTAATGCCCACCACTTACCTGGGGTGCTTTGCCTTTCCTCTCTCCAATTCATCTAGTATGAGTAGGGGTTGCTATTTTCTCCTAGTTTAATAAATAATACTTTTGTTTGCATTTCTTGTTTCGGCATGATTTTTAAAGGTGCAGTGGGGGCAGCAACATCTTCACTCTGCCATCTTGAAACTGGTGAGCACCACGATCCTTGTGGCCCTGGTGAGGGGTAGGGTGCATCCAGCAGATCCAACAGATGGGCTACTTCTCACCCGTGGAGCAGTGTGGGAGATCGCAGGACAAAGACAGAAAGCAATGGCTTGGATCAGTGTGCTTGCTGAGAGCCAGAAGAGTGAGTCAAGCCCAGAGGGGCATCCAGCAAAGAGATGGGTGGAGAATAGGAACCATAGTATGAAGCCAAAACAAAGAGAGTTGAGGACCAAGAAATTTACGAGTAAGGAGTAGCAGGATGGAAAAACAAGGACGTGGTCTGGAAGGATTCCCAAGACAAACTGAGGATGCTTTGGGTGACTTTAACTCTCATCCTGCAGCGACTTCAATGTCCTGCCCGGCTCATTTAACGGGATCATGGTAGATGGACAGTGACACTATCTCCTTCAGTGCTCATCTGAAAATTAAGACCAAACTCCCTGTATGACAGTCTTGAGTTCTGAGCTGTTGTAAACTGTAAAATGCTCATTTGATGCTCTTGGGAATCTAATGCTTCCAATTCTTAATCTGTAAAGCAGAGACAATTGTAGTTCCCTCAACCTATTGAACTTCACAGATGCATGGGGATGCTGAGCAGATCAAGGAGAATTTCAGTCCAACTTTCCTCTTTGGTTGTGTAGGATGCTCACAATGGGAACCATTTACCCTGAGAGCTCAGGCACTTCTGTCTTCAGCTTTAAGCTGAATGCAGGAGAGGGATGCACAGAGAAGAAGGGCAGGGAACTCACAATTCTTTTTAGCACGTGTTGGGTGCAAGGCACTTTCCATGTGTTGTTTCTTTTATTCTTCTAATAGCCATCTGGGTTGACCCCTCTTACCCACTTTTATAGATAAAGAAACCAGCCTCTCATAAGTGAAGGATATCGCATTTCAATACAGGTCTCTCTGACTCCAAAACTATGATCCTTCTAGTGGAGCACAGTGCCAGCCCCTGTTCCTCCCTCCCTGCTCTAGCTCAGTGAGAGGAACGCTGCAAGACAGGAGGAGGTGACCGACCACTAGAGAGCCACTCTCTTCCCAAAGGAAGAAGAAATCTGACTCTTGGCCGAACTTCCCTCTGAAATGTTATGTGATCTTTCGAACCATGAATATTTGAAGCAAAAAAATTGAATTGGACTTTTAATATAGCTAAACAGAAAAGATCCTCTCATTCACTGAATAAATTTATGTAGAACACCTGGTTTATAGAAGTTACTGTACTAAAACGTTGGAGAATTTGGAAATGTATAAAATACAGGTGAATCGTATAAAATTATTTTCACGGTTAAGGTTCATTTGAACTTGGACATACTAAAAGATGTTCGATTTTGAGTTTGAAATTGATCACTGGCGTTCACAAGAGAGGTCAGGGCTGGATTTGCCAGTAGGGCAAGTCACTCACCTGGAGGTACTGAAATTTTGCCAATGGATGAATGTCTCAAAAAAGATGGGATTACAAGGGATAAAAATAAAGACAAGGATAGAGCCTTAAATGACACCAATTGTTAAGAGCTGCAAGTAAAAGTTAAGCCATTAAAGCCCTTGGGATGAAAGAGGAGGAAGAGACAAAGAAAGAAAAGGCAGACAAGAATAAAAAGTTTAGAAAGGGCACACACGCGGAGCTTCCAGAAGTGGTCCGAAGTGGCTAGTACTTCATGGAGAGCAAGATGGATGGGGATTTTTAAAAAGCCATGGAGTGAGGATATTGACAAGTGGATGATGCTCTGCAGATGTGGCATCTTAAGACACTGGTGAGGGCAGAAACCAGAAAGCTGAGAGCTCAAGACAAGTAGGGAAAGCTGGTTGATAATACAGAAGAAAAGGTAACAGAATTGGGTGCCTACATGATACCCACACTCTGAGCAGGCTCTTAAAGGACTAAAGACCTAAAGATGAAAAGTAAAACTATATTCAAAGGAAGAGCATAATGTAAAAGGATATCTTTGGGACCTAGGGACTGAGGACGCATTCTTAAGGGGAAAATCTATTAATTTGGTTACATCATAATTAAGAATTCTCAACAAAGGACATTGAGAGACAGCAGACAGATAACAGAAGATATCTGTAATATCTAAAACGGACAAGAGGCTAATATTTAAAATGTATGTGGAATGCCCACACATCAACATGAAAAAGACAGGTTCTCTATAGAGGGTGCTGTGGTGTTCTCCCAGGCCACCCCCGCCCCCGCCTCCCCCCCAGCTTCCAGATCAGGCAGTTACTCCGCTAGGTCAACCAAGGAGTGGTGCCGCGCCCAAGATCAAGTCCCCTCCCTAAAGGCATCTTGCGGCCAATGACTGGTCCCCAAGGTGGGGAGTATAAATGCCAGCCCCCTTGCTTCAAGGCAGGACAACTGAAAGTCCGTTTCAACTTCAGAGCTGCCCCAGGGCTCTGTCTGAAGCCTTCAGAGAAAATGCATGCCTTCTCTCTCCGCCCGATTCTGTTTCACTCACAGGCCTTGCTCCTCAGAGCATCCCTGCAAACCCGCTCGACTCCTTACACGCACGTTGCAGACTCAGAATCTGTTTCACAGAGAGCCCAACCTATGGCAGCTGATGCTGGAAGTAGTCTTAGGAAGCAAACTAAAATGGGATTTTAGAGTTGGACCACCTGCCAATTGTCTGGCAGTGAAGCACCTGTCAATAGTGGTTTGTAGAGTAGCAGGGGCCTCTAGCATAAAATTATGGTGCAATTGTTAAAATTTTCACTGGTGGCGAACTGAAGTGTGGCGTATTAGAGGAAGAAAATAACCCGATGGGTGTGATATTTCAGGAGTTTGAGAGTTTGAAACACCATGGAATCAGGTGGCTACGCTAGAGGCTACCAATGCCCTGGAGAAAGATGAGAAATGCTGAGGGTGATTCATCAGCAATAGAGGGTGAATTCACCAATGTAGTCCCTACAAAAACCAGATAGATCCTGGAAAGATGACAGTGGACTACTGAAACTCCACCAAGTAGAAGCACCAATTGCAGCTGCTGTTCTTAATGAGGTGTTTTGCTAGGGCAGATTAATGCAGCCTCAGATACATGGTATGGGGGTCACTGATCTGAAAAATGTATCCTTTTCTATCCATATCAAAAAGGGCCAGAAGCAGTTCATATTCTCATGGGACAGGCAAGAGTATATATTTACAGTCTTATCCCAGGACTGTGTCAGCTCTCCTGCCATTTGTCTGAAGGGACCTGGACCCTAGATTATCTCATGAATAAGAATCACTCTTTCAGTCTTTACCCTGTAATATTTAATAGTTGAGAGAGAGAGAGAGAGAGAGAGAGGAGAAGGTAATGGAGAAATCCCAAAACAGTACACAGGGATTGCTTATTCTAGTCAGAATTCTTGATCGTGAGGGACAGAAATCCAATTCAAATGAGCTTAAACAAAAAGTCCTCTGTTTGAATCTCATTGGTCAGGCTTGGGTTGTGTGTGCATCCCTAAGCCAATCGCTATTGCTAGGGACATGAAATACTCTGATGCTACGCTTAGTCAAGAGCTCAGTCCTGGAATGAGGGGTGAGGTAGGGTTAAGATCAGCCCATTAGACCAAAGCAAGGAGGAGATTATTCCCTAAAGGACAACTAAGGATGACTAAGGAATTGATGTTAATCAGGTAAAATAAGCAGATGTCCCCTAGAGGGCTCAAGTAGAGTGGGCATCTGCCCTGGGGAGTCAAAGAAGGCTTCATGGAAGAAGTGGACATTTGATTCAGGACCCAAAGAATAAGTAGGGGCTCGTCAGGTAGAATGATGTTCCAGGCAGAGGGACAAGCATGTGCAAAGGCACAGAACCATGAATGAGCACTGCATGTCTAAAGAAGAAAGAAGTGGTTGGTGGTGGGGAACAGGGCTGGAGAGCTGCTGAGGGCCCAGCTTAGAGAGACTTGTCTAGAGAAAGGTAGCGCAGACCTATGTCCAGTATACCGATATAAAGTTATCGTTGTCGAATGCTAATTTGATTCTCTCTAGGTCAGTAAAAGGGACTTTATAAGAGGCGGAATATCTAATGTTTAGAATGTCAGATACTGTGGGCGGGGACTTTTGACTCTTGTTCACTGATGTATCCATGTGCCTAAAATAGTGCCTGGTGTGTGGTAAGGGCTCAATAAGTACTTGTATTTGGGTAATAAATGTCCATATTTAACCTTAATAATATGACTATATTAGACATTCCACAGAATCATCAAGTTTAAAAAAATGGAATTGAGAAAGCTCAATAAAAACAAGAGTGGCCCTGACCAGGTAGCTCAGTTGGTTAGAGCTTTGCCCAATACACCAAGGATGCAGGTTTGATTCCCCGTCAGGGCCCAAACAAGAATCAACCAATGGATGCATAAATAAGTGAAAGAAATTGATGTTTCCCTCTCTCTCTCTCTCTCTCTCTCTCTCTCTCTCTCTCCCTCTCTCTCCCTCCCTCTCTTTCTCTTGGATTAAAAACAATGAAAAAATATGGACGAAAGAGTAAGCATTATAGAAATTGATGGGGTTGAAAAGAGATATAGGTAAATAATAATAATAATAATAATAAATGTAAACATTTTTTGAGCATATATCTGTTAGAGATTGCTTGTCCTTGTCAATAAATATATAAATATCTTTGACAACCACCTTTACTGATCTAGAGAGAATCAAATTAATATTTGACAGAGGTTAAGTGAGTTGCCCAGGATCACACAGCTAGTAAGAAGTTATGCTGACATCCAAATCCAACCTATTTCTCTGTAGAGCCAAAGCTCTTAATGAAAATAAATCTGTATAGAGCGAACACCTTCTACATTCCAGGTACTGTTCTCGGCATCCTACACTCGCTATCCCACAAGGCATCTGTGCTGGTGGCGCTATTATCGCCATCATGCCTGTGATGTAGACACAGAAACGAAGGCACAGAGAGCGGCTAAGCAGTTTACCTGAAGCCGCAGGTCAATAGGCAGCACTGACTGGCGAGCGCAGGCAGATGAGCTGCAGCCTCAGGGCTCAACTCAAACAGCCCTGCCACTCGGCCGTGACACTGTGCTGATTCCGAGGGACATTTGGGCCACAACATATGATCCCACTGGTTTTTGTTTGTTGGTTTGTTTTGATGGCGTAAACACAGACTTTAGAAATAGCCCTCAGTCTGAATGTCGGATTCTCCACTGACCGGCTGGGTGACTTGAAATTCTGGGCCTCGATTTCCACAATTGTAAAATGGGAGAATGGGAAGAACAGTAACATCCACTTGCAGCTCTAAGGATTAAACGTGGCAATGCCTCTAAGGTTCCTGGCGTGGCTCCTGCCGCGGACCAAGGTACTTCAGTGACGAATTAATTAATTAATTAATGTTGCTCTCCTTTTGTCGAGGATATTTAACTTAGGGTTAGTTAGCTAACCCTCTAACTCTGTCGTGCCGTGGGCCCCTTCGGCGGCCTGGGGAGCCGAGGAAGCCTTACTTGGAGTAACAGTTTTAGAGACAAAAGGCAAAATGCAGAGGATTACAAAGGAAACTAAATATAATGAAATACCATTATAAAAATATTTTAATTTTGAATTTGTGACATAGTAACGGATGTGCTTGTTAATGCATTGAACCATAAAACCTAGTGGCAGGTTCAATAACTTCCATAAGTCCCAAGAAGTGATGAGGATCAAAGACACTTGGAGGTCACCTGTGGCACCTGTTATGTGAAATGAAAATCTCTGTGATTCCTGTTGGTGACGGTCGTTGGTCCTGCTAAGGCGACCGGCGCTTGTTACCTACCTTCATAATCGAGGAAGATGCTAAATTCTAGTCAGAAGTTAGTGGGGGGGGAAAGTGTAATTTTTTTTCCATCCAAGTTTATAGAACCCTGGGTTACAAAGAGCTGGTTTGAGAGAAAGCAGGGTTGGCAAACCTCTGGACCTGGCCAGTTTGTCTGGAGGTTCCTCATAAACGGGCCCCTCAGTCACGCTTTCGGACGTTACTTGTTTGGCCCTGTGTGGACGTAAGATGTTACACATCTCAAACTCACTGTGTCCCAAACCGAAGTCCTGATCTTCCTTCCTGCCCGGGCCATGCAAACCCTTCCTCAACTCAGCAGATGGAAGCCCCTCCTTCCAGTGGAAACCTTGAAAGCGCCCTGAGGCCTCTCCCTCTCCCACGTCACTTCTAGCCCAACCGGAAATCCTACTGACTACACTTCCGGATAACCCCGAATCTGGCCACCACTTACCCCTCCGCAGCCCACAGGCTGGCCTTCGCCACGAGGACCTGTCACCTGGTAACTGCAGTAGTCCCCTCCCCGCTCCCGGCTTCTTCCTTGCCCCTCTGCAGTCTATTCTCAATAGCAGTCAGAGTGGCCCTTCTCTGCGTAAGGACTCCTTGCTTGCTCTGCTGCAAGTGCCCTGGCCTCCTTGCTGCCCCTCGATCTTGCTAGGCAACCTCCCAGCTTAGGGCCTTTGCACTGACTTGATTACTCCCTCTGACAGTAATAATCTTCCCTTAAACGTCAGCATTGCTGACTCTCACATCTCTAAGTCTTCATGCAAATGTCACCTCCTCCAGGACGCCTATCTTGATTACCTTATTTAAATATACAGCTGTGTCTCCAGCCCTCCCAATACCCTTAGCCTACTCCAATTTTATTTTTGTCCTTAGCATGTAAAACCTATCACGTTACATAATTTACTTATTTATTGTGTTTATATTCTGTCTTCACCCTTCTTCCACCTGCCCCCAACTAGAAGATAAACTCCATAAAGAAAGAGGCCTATGTTTTGCTCACTGCTGTGGTGGTGGGGGAGAGGGAACATGTCATAGATGCTTAATAAATTGAGTAACTCTGTGAATAAAGCAGGATTGGCAGGTTGCACATTCAAGTGAAATAGCTGAGACCTGAGAACCAGAACCAGGCTCTGTTCCCACTGCTACTCGCCGCGCCTTAGTTTCCCCATCCGTATGTAACACGGAAACCACAGAAGCCCATCTTACAAAGTTGTGAGGATGAAGTGAGCTGGCTGGGAAAGGACGTGGCATTTTGCAGGTGTTTCATAAATGCTAACTCCTGGTCCCCTTCTGATCTGGAGTAAGCAACTTCCTCCTGTTGGCATGGGGTCCCGGGAGCTCTTGTAAAAGGGCAGGGCTCGTGTCCTTCTCCTTCGTCCTGTTCCCAAAAAGGCTCAGAATAGAACCAAAGTCTCCTGGCTCCACTTGGAGTCGCAGCCAACAGACCACACGACCACTTTTTTCCTGTCCACTACTTTCTTTTGAGGTGGAAAGTAGTCGTTGGAATAACTTACCCAGGGGCAGGGAAAGGAAAAAACAGCAAAAATTGTTTTAAAAGGGAGTTATACAAGCATATGCAGGAAAACCCCATTGAGGGACATAAATGCTGGTTCAAAAGCGGAGGAAATATGAAATTTGAGTTTTCCAGGCCTTCCCTGGTCCTGAATTTCCTCTCTTCCATCACACATTTTTCTTACCCACAAAATGGGCATTAAGAAAGATGACAGGGTTGAAAAATAGACCACGTAGAAAAGAGGAGAGAGGTCGAGGATGTTGTTGAGCAGGAATATAAATGCCGCTCCCTGTTCCTCCCACCGGTTCCCTCAGTCACGGTGGGGAAAGGCAAGCTCGAGCTGAAGCTGATGTCTCCCCAGGGAAGGAGAGTGAATTCCGGATCACTAATGGAGGCCGTTTCCCAGGGCCGCTTTCATCTCCTGCCCAGTCCAGGGCTGGGGACCAGCAAGCTGCGACTCCAAGGAAACCGGACTTCACAGCAGTCTCAAGCGGCTGTCTTCGTGCAAGGGCGTGTGCCCGGAACGCGGGGTCAGCCCTGCCGTTCAGCCCAGCTTGCGCCCGGCTCCTCTGGTGCCCTTGCCCTTCTGCCCCAGGGAGCCCTGCCTCCCCTTTTCTTCCCCACCCAAACAGAGCTGAGTTGGCATCTGAAAATGAGTAAGTGTGAAGGGAGACTGCACACTGGTCTTTGTTGAGGATTTGTTTTTGCCAAGTGGCTTGGTGGAGAAGATTGCACTTCTTGGTTATTTTTAAACCTGCATTTCTGGAATTTGATTTGGGAAAAAAGAAAAAGAAAAAAACAAAAACCAGAAACCCAAGTCACAAGGGGCTAGTGGCTCTGGGCATCTTCTTTAGGAGGCTTGGTACCCTCTAGAGCGACCAGGAGCCCAGGGAGTGTGGAGCTGGCAGAGAACAGAGCAGCAGAGGGGTTCCAGACGGTTCCAGAAAGCATCCTGCTCTCCATCCCAGTGGAAGAAAATGCCACGCCCACCTGATGCCTCATTCCTGGCACTTGCACGTGGGCACTGGCTGCGTGCCAGGCTCTGGGCTGGATGGTGATGGAAACAGTATTGGTCCCTGGTGTTATGGGGCTCATTCTTTATGTGGAGAAATTGAGAGTTGCAACATATTTACAGTATGAGCTCAATAGGGGAAGATACGAGGTTGGAGGCGGTACTAACCTAGCCCAGAAGAATCCAGAAAGAGTCCAGCTATGAAGCCTGAAAATGAGTGTGAGTTAGCAGAGCACAGCCAGAGGGGATTGTGGGTAGGAACGGGCTGGGGTGGGGTGGGGTGGGGACAAGAAAATGGGCTCCGAAGGCAGACAGACCTGACTTCTCATTCTGTTCCACCTCTGACAAGCTGTACCATCTAAGCAACTTTGCTTACCTTCTCTGCACCTCATTCTCCTCACCTGTAAAATGCAAATAATCTAAATCCTTTACTCACAAAAGCTAACATTTATTGAGCCTATACTGGGTCTAGGCACTGTTCTAAACATCTTACATATATTAACTCAAAAGATAATTTTTTTAAATATGAGATTTTGATTCTCCTATGCATATGAAATGAACACATGCAAAGAGTTTATGGAAACTGTTAAGTAATTAGAGAAACTGTTAGGTGGTATGACTAGCTCAGAGGAGAAAACAAAGTACCCCAAAATTATGGTGAGAGACGATGGAGGGCATATAACCTATGCAAATGCTATTACCATGAAAAACAAGGAGGCATTAAGGGTTTCTGAATTCTGTAAGGTTGCTGAAAATCACACATTTTAGATGTTTTAGTTCCGTCTACAAAAATGGAATCCATTAAATTGTTGTGGATTACAGATGGCTTAAGAAGAAAGACAAAAGGCTTCCTTATAAATCTGGAAAATAGAGCATTAAAACTAGATCCACAATATTCCGAACAAGTAACTACCATAAAACTTCCCTTGTCAGTTCATTTAGTCCTATGTAGTTAATTCTTTTTTTGATTAAAATATTTTTTAAAATTTACTTTTAGAGAAAGGGGAAGAGAAGGAGAAAGAGAGGGAAAGAAACATTGTTGCGAGAGAGAAACATCAACCAGTTGCCCCTTACACTCAGTTGCCTCTCAGTGTGCCCCGACTGGGACTGAACCTGCAACCTAGGTATGTACCTGGACCAGGAATCAAACTGGCGACCTTTCATTTTGTGGAACGACACCCAAACAACTGAGCCACACTGGTCAGGGCCCTATAGAGGTAATTCTTGTTCAGCTGGCTCTTGAGTAGAGTATCATGAAGCCATCTGCTTGACTGTAGAGATCTGGAAACCCTGGCTCAGACCACTGGTACAGCCTGGAAGTCGTGTAAGCCATGTTAGCTCAGTTTTGAGTGTCAGTAGTTTGAAGTATCCAGTACAGTCCTTTTCCATGAGGCTCTGACACTGTTGTTGGGTTTTTTGTTTGTTTGTTTGTTTGTTTGTTTTGAAAACACAAACTGTCCGTAGCTTATAGCAAGATCTTAAGGCAAGCCTCAGAGATACTGTAGATAGCAATGACTGAAAATTAACTGTGGTTAATTTGCGACTGACAATTTGCCACTGTGAAAGGTCTGATGAGGCTTCATAATAATCATGAAACTGACAAGGACATTTGTTGGTTCCTGGCATGCAAAACAAAGTTAATGGAACCATTCCAAAAAGTATAAAATTTAGGTAAAATATCTTTCAAGATAATGACAAAGTCTATTTTTAAAGTCAGTACCTGTTACATCTGATTCATAAATATGGATGAACATAACTTGTACAGAGGAAAAGATCTTTAGGTATAACATAATAATCCTGAGACATAATTTCTTTTTGCACCAAAAATATCAAATAAAGAGACTCAGCAAGCCTGGAGTAAGAGCCTAGACATCTTATAGATGTCTACAGATCTCTATTCCATGACAAATAAGTCTGATATGCATCCTACTGGTCTAGACCATGCTAAATTCAAATTAAAGAAGGAAGGCTACAGCAAGCAAACGTTTTATATAATCTATGAGCTCATGACTGATACGTTTGCCAATATCATCAGACAGAGCACTGAGGCCTCTGATGAAAGTAAAAATAATTGGACAGAGTTATTTCATAATTGTTCTAGCTCTTAAAAGAACTAGTTCATAAGAGCATTTTCCTTGAGGGTAAAAACATACTAGGGAGGGCAAGAGCAGTGTTCCAAGGACTTCCCATAAAGCCTACAATTTAAAAATATTTATACAAATGACATTTTACCTATACACATTTTATGCAGGGAAAGCTGAGCACCTCTTCTCTGTGACAATTCTTCCCATGCAATGCTTCAAGCAAATCTATTTCTAGTGATTTTTAAAAATAAAACGAAAGAGCTCTGGCTGGTATGACTCAGTGGATTGAATGCCAACCTGTGAACCAAAGGGTCGCCAGTTCGATTCCCAGTCAGGGTACATGCTTGGGCCTGGGTAACAGGCCAGATCCCCACTAGGGGGCGTGCAAGAGGCAACCACACATTGATGTTTCTCTCCGTCTCTTTCTCCCTCCCTTCCCCTCTCTCTAAGAATCAGTAAAAAAGAAAGAAAGAAAGAAAGAAAGAAAGATAAATAAAATAAAAATAAATAAAAATAAAATGAAAGGGGGCGTGGCTCGATTGGTTGGGTGTCGTCCTGCAGAGCAAAAGGTCTCTGGTTCAAGTCCTTGTCAGGGCACATGTCTGGGTTGTGCGAGAGACAACCAATCCATGTTTATCTCGCAAATCACTGATGTTTCTCTCCCTCTTCCTCCCTTCCTTCACCTCTATAAATAAATAAATTAAATATTTAAAAATAAAAAATCCTTGAAAAAAATAATAAAGTAAAATAACAAACTTTTGTGATTTTTGCAGGGAAATCTCAAAGATATTTTTAGATATAGCAGCTAACTTGAAAATTTTACTTAACTTTTTTTTCTATATTTAGGATCCAGTCTGGGAAGCCAAAAATTCAGAAAAGTTATCAGAGGAGATTTGAACATTCAGTGAAGATAGGATCCTCAGAGCCAGTAATTGTGATAATAAAACGTTTAAAAATAAACACAGAAGGTAACAAGATTGTAAAGAACATTAGGTCTTTCATAAATGAAATCTTGGTTCTTTTTTTCCCCCTTAAGTACTTAAGGATAAAATAAAATCATGGAAGACCATGAAGACGTGGAATCTCTGCTATCTAGGAAATTCAACAGAAAGTAAAGCTGTCATGTGATAGGTGAAGGCATTAGTCCACAAACCAAGGGAGCAAGCCCATCAAGATCGAATTTCCTCATTTTATTTAAATTTTAGACATATTTATAATAATTCTTTAAAATCTCTACAAGCACCCTGGCTGGTGTGGTTTACTGGATTGAGCACAGGTCTGCAAACTGAAACGTTGCCAGTTTGATTCCCCATCAGAGCACATGCCTGCCTTGCAGGCCAGGTCCACAGTTGGGGGCATGTGAGAGAGCAGCTGATCGATGTTTCTCTCCCACATCGACTTTTCTCTCCCTCTCTTTCTCCCTCCCTTCCCCTGTCTCTAAAAATAAATAAATAAAATCTTAAAAAATAAAATGTCTACAAGCCAATCAGAAAAGAGCTCCTTTTCTTCAAGAAGTTTCATCACCTAGCCCTGGCTGGTGTGGCTCAGTGGATTGAGTGCTGGCCTGCGAACCAAAGGGTCACTGGTTCGATTCCCAGTCAGGGCACATGTGCCTGGGTTGCAGGCCAGGTCCCTGGTAGGGGGCGCACAAGAGGCAACCACACATTGATGTTTCTCTCCCTCTTTCTCCTTCCCTTCCCCTCTCTGAAAATAAATAAATAAAATCTTTTTAAAAAATGGTAACTGGTAAATTTTTTAAAAATTTCATCATCTAATTTATTAATATCCTCTAAGATAGGAAAACTTTACACACATATGCAAGAATACGTAGGGCTTTTCTACAGATATAAGAGAGCCTATAGCTTCAGACCTATAATTTTAGACAAAGATCATGAATAAACTTAAAAATACAAAAGTTCACTGGTCCAGGTAGCACAGAACTGTTCTTCTTCCTGGTGGACATAAAATTCTTATTTGATTTGAGCTCAAATAGACAAGCCAGATTCTCTGCTTCTCTCAACAGAGAATAGATCATAATCCATTAACCCCTTTACAGGATCACTAAATGTTCTGACCACAAAAATCAAAGTTCCAATCAGTGCCACCTCAAAAGGATAATAACTTATTGGCTATCAATGAGCCAAAATCAAAACACAAACTTAGTAGAAAAAAAGAAAATAGAGAAATGGATTGTTAGCAAAGTTAAAGTTCTATTGCTGCTTGGGATTTACCTCTGACGGCCGAGAAGGGTCATGTCTGCCTTCACACTGTCTGTGAGGCAGGTGCGCTTCCGCCAGCACAGCTGACCTGGCTCTGTTGGACATCTTGGTGGAACAGTAAAGGATCACTTTCCAAAAAGGTAAAATTGTGACTCTTAGACAGATATACATAAACATTATTGAAGACTTTGCTGAGCTCATTAAGTAACAAGGGAACAAGTATGATGTTACAAGTTGTTAAAAGAAAAATTGAGGAAAAAAAAAACAAAATTGAAAGTACTACCATTTACAATCAGAAAAGGAATGTTGAAGTGAATTTCCAAATAAACGCAGAACTGATGAAACTGGTCAATAATCTTTAGGACAAGCTGTTGTTCCAGGAACTGGAATACATGACCTGCATGACTCCAGGAGGTCGGCAAGCAATTCAACCTTTGTGTCACAAGGGGCCTGCAAACTGTTGAGATGGCACTTGAGCCATTGTGTTCCGGGAAGAAAACACCTGTGATGCATTCCAGGAAGGGAACATCTGACACAGATAAAGAATTGTCAATCAGCAGATACAGAAGCACTAGGAAAATCATGGCCAGACTGCAACTTAACCTTGTCCAAACCCCTTACCTACCCTTTCTTTCTCCTTGTAAAAAGGTCGGCTTGAGATGAAATATTAAGATGGTTCTTGGGGTATATAACCTGTCATCATCTTAGATTGCCTGCATCTGAATAAAGTGCCCATGAAGACTCAATTCTTGTCTCTACTTACTGGTTCTGATAGTGACAAGCAGCACAACCACTGACTTTTGCAGTTTCAGTTTCACCAAGTCTGAGATGCTCATCAGAATGGACTGTGCTCACCTGCACGTGAACTTTTCAATCCCCTCCCCGTGATCTCTTTGTTCTGCCTTCTCTCTCCCTCCTTATAAAAACCTCTGCCTGCACTGAGATGTTAAGATGGGCTTTGAGAAATGAGTCCCCCATCTTCTCAGGTGACTGGTAATTAAGTAAACCTTTTTTCCTTTCACCAACACCTGTCTCACAAGCTTGGTTTTTGTTGCAACAGGCAGTTGAAACTGTTTTTGGTCTTTCTTTCTGTCTTTCTTTCTTTGATTTTCTCTTTTTTCCACTTTAAAGTCTTTCTCAATTTTTCCCTATTCCCTTTAATATTATTATATTAAATATTATAAATATTTATTATATATTATTATATATAATAGTACCTATTATTCCCTAATAATAGTAGGTACTATTATTATTTCCATTTTGGATAGAACGAACTCAAGGCAGAGTTGTAGTCCAAGGTCACATAACTAGTTGGTGCGATGCAAGAATTTCTAAAACATGCAATACCTGGCTATTTAGTCAGGGGCACTGACCTCTTTACCCTTAGATTGTCATATTAAGAAATGACAGCAGCCACACAATAGCTGTCTGGTGTGAATAAATCAAAACAATAACTTTTTTTTGTCAGATCAGGAAAAAATATATTTTTTGGTGTGCCACAGAATTTTAGTAATTAGTTTATGTGTGCCAAGAGATGAAAAAGGTTGAAAATCACTGGGCTAAGTGGTTGTGAAATGTACCCAAGATTTTATTTTAATCAGATACAGAAAGATGACAGATGTGGAGACAACTCCCTCTGAAAGAAGAATTGATTATACAGTTTCCAGGGGGAGGGGGTCCACCATGCCATGCAGGGCCATGTGAGAAAGGGCCAGGGTCAGTTAGGAGACAGAAAAAAAAGCCCGGGCAAAAGGCTTTATTGTGCTTTTCATGGAGAAGGAATGGGAGAGGCAAGTTAAGCAGTTTGGGATTGTTTAGTTTGAGTAATTTCAGCAGGCTCCAGGCCACGGGGTGACCCCCGGTTGCCTGGTACTTGGCCCTGGCTGATTTAGGGCAGAGGGATATTGACTTGGTGTGTGAGAGTTAAATAGAGGAGGCGTTGGGTGTTTGGGCTTCGAATTGTTTGGTTTGCACATGAAAGGCGAGCTCGCAGGCGAACTGTTTACTATCTCTAGGAATTAGCTAGCCCTGGGAGAGGCGGCCTCTCCAGGCTTAGCAAGGCCCTAAAATGTCAAAGCATCATAAAACACAGAACATAAAAACATGATTAATACATGAGCCTGACTTTGAACTCCGGCAGTCTGACTCTGGAGTGTGTGTTTTTATCTGTACACCCTACTGTCTTTCATAGGGTTACTGTGAGTCCTCAAGTGAGGTATATAATAAACACATAATGCTTAGCACATGGCCTGGCACTTAGTAAGTGCTTTATAAATCACTAGGACTATTATGCAAAGGCCTAGAAGTGGGAGAGAGAACACGGCCATTCAGGCAACTAAGCCATGGCCATGACTTTACTAAGAGATGCTGGGAAGTGTGGGGGTGGGGCGGGCGGGGGAGAGAAATGAGGCTGATGTGGGCCAGGTCTCCCAGGCCTTGTTAAGGACGCCAGAATTTCCCCTGAGGACAAGGAAGAACCACTGAGGTGTTTTAAAGAAGGCTCAAATTTGTTCTTTTTTGGAGGGCCCCTTCCTGGCTGTGGGGTAAAGAATGGATTTACTGCAGGACAGCACTGGAGGCAGTAGTGACCGACAGAGCGGGATGAACTTGGTCTTCCCAGCAGCCCCTTGTTATTCCCAGATTTTCATTAGGCCCTCTGCCTCTCCCTCTATTCTCAGTCCCTGTGCTGGGGGTTTGGGTTCTGCCCCCTCCGAGGGGGAGCACTCGACCACCTAGGCCTACATCAATCAGCTCAGCCCTTTTTTCTTCCCTTCCCGTTCCCTTTCCCTTCCCTTTCCTTTCCGTTTCTCTTTTTTCAGCTTAGCTCATTTCTTGGGCCACTATGATTCAGTCAATGATAGGTCTGATAAGAGTGACTATCAGGACTATGGGGCCAGGGGTCCCCAATCCCCAGACCTGTTAGGAACTGGGCCGCACAGGAGGAGGGGAGTGGCAGGTGAGTGAGGCTCCCCATCACTTCGCCCCCATCACTCGCATTACCACCTGAGCTCCCCAAAACCGGTCCCTGGTGCCAAAAAGGCTGGGGACTTATGGCCTACACTACTGGAAAACAAACTTGCTTCTGTGTGCAGATCTTAGATCTGAGAAGATATGAGGACTGGAGCAGCTGCAGCCACCTTGCCACTACAAGGGCAAAAGTTGGAGCTGCTTGGGGCATGATCTAGAACAGAAGAATAAAGCCAACCCAGTGAGAAACAGATAATAAGTTCCAATGTGATGACTTGAGCCCTGAAGCTAGCCATGCCTGAAGCCATTGACCTCACTTTTCTGTTTTGTTTTGTTTTGTTTTGCCAAACTAATTTGAGTTTGATCTCTGGCTAAAGAAACCAGTGAAAGTAAATAGCTTATTGCAATCCATTCCCGAATAGTGAGTAAATGGCGGGGGGTGGGGGGAGCACAATCCTATTGCTATATATGAAATGTTTGTGCCGCCCCTATTCATATTGAAATCTAATTGCCAATGTGATCGTATTGGGAAGTGGGCCTTTGGGAGGTGATTAGGTTATGAGGGTAGAGCCCTCATGAACAGAATTAGTGCCCTTTTAAAAGAGACCCCCAAAGAGCTTCATTGCCCCTTCTGTTATGCTAGGGCACAGCAAGAAGGTGACCGTTTATAAACTAGAAAGAAGGCTCTCACTAGGCACTGAATCCACTGGCACTTTGAACTTGGACTTCTCAGCCTCCAGGATTGTGAGAAATAAATTTCTGCTGTTTATAAGCCACCTGGTGTATGGCAGTTTATTATAGCAGCCCAAATGGATTAAGACACTTAACTTTTTCCAAAGCACTCTCATGCACCATTGGTAAAAGCTGGCACAACCTTTGTAGAGGAAAATTATGCACTAGTTATTAAAATTTAAATCTTTATACCCTTTGACCCAGGAATTCCACATCTAGAAACACATTCTACAAACTTGTACAAGCATGCAATGATAGAAAGATGCAAATATAGCATGATTTATTAGAGCAAACATTACTAATAACCCACATGTCCATCAAAAAGAGAATGAAGCTCTGACTGCTGTGGCTCAGTGGGTTGGGTCTCATCCTGCAAACCAAAAGGTCACCAGTTGGATTCCTGGTCAGGGCACATGCCTAGGTTGTGGGTTCGGTCCCTGGTCAGGGTGCATGTGAGAGGCAAGTGATTAATGTTTCTCTCTCACATTGATATTTCTCTCCCTTTCTTCCTCCCTCCCTCCCCCTCTTTCTAAAAGTAAGTAAGACCTTTTTAAAAAGAGAATGGAAAAATGAATTATGATATTACCCTACAACCAGAGCAACTCAAAACAACCTATATAGCCCTGCACACAATGGAATATGATACAATGGAACATGTTACATTTTAAGAGATTCTGATAGCTCTATATAAAGACACAGCGAGTTGCCCATGATATATAAAAGAAAAAAATAAGTCACAAATGATAGATATGATCTGTGTCTAAGAACTTTACATAATGGTGTATATTAGAAAACCCAGCAAACTGTAAATTGTGTCACTTTAGAGAGTGAGCTCATGGGGGGAATTTACAGGTTCTTCTTTATATATTTCTGTAATGTTTTATTTTTATGAGGCATTTGGCACTTTAGTAAGAAAAAATTATGAATTTTAACTATTTATAGAAAATAATGAAGATACAGTCTAGATGTGTGTCTATCTCTGTTCCGTTAACCCCGAAAAAGAAAAATAGCTCAAAATACTCTAAAAAACAGTGAGACCATTCCACTAGATGAAGGGGAGTTGGGCAAATATTCAGCACATGTATTCAGGGTTCTCCCCCCCAATTCTGCATGTGCGTAAGACTTCAGTCAAATGCTACGAAGTCTTACAGTTCTCAGGGGGGCATGAGAATCAGACCCTTTGGCATTAACAGAGCTCCAGAATTATCAGATAAAAAGCTAGAAGTTCCATCTTGTTGTTGACGAGCGTCCAAATGTTTGAAAACATGGAGAAAATGGACTGACCTTTCCCCTTCTTCATCCAGTTGTTTGGGCTTCAAGCAAGAAGTGCTTTTTATATCCTATTTCAGAATCTGATGTCTGACCTAGAAATAAAGCTCCTACTAACAGAAAAGGCATCGGAGGGAACGAATGAATAGTAAGTGGAGAGGAAAGAGTGAATGAAAAAGGAAAGCTCCCTTGGTGGCAAGTAACACACAACTCAAACAGGCTTAGGCAACGTGTATCTGAAAAGTCCACTGACATCAGGCATGGCTGAATCCAGTAGCTCAATAGTGTCAAGACCCCTCTTTCTCTCTTTCTTTGTTGTGAAACTTTATATAAGAAGGCTCTTCCCAAGTTGTGACACCAGCAGCTCCAGGCTTACATCTTGTTCTCTCTTAAAATCTGCAGGAAGAAGATACTCTATTTCCTCGGCAATCCCATTGACTTGAATTGATCCTGATTATTTTTGTCCAAATGGGGTCATATGGCCATATTCAAAGCAGTCCCTGTGGCCTGGGTGATAAAGAAGACAAACTAGTGTAGGCCTGGCCCCCATGCCCATGCCTGGAACCAGGGAGAGATTTATGCCCACTGAGTCATATAGACTGAGAGTAGGGAAGTGCCAGTGTTCCCAAAAGAAAATCAGAAGGAGAAGGTTCGAGAAAGAACAGACATAAAATACCGAAACAGCCAAGTGGCTAGACGGGGCTTCAGCTCTAGTTCAAATAGTGACAAACGCTATGAAGAAAAATAAAACTGGGTGATAAAGAAAAAGAAAATCTTTTGACCCTGGTCAGGGACTATGGTCTTCCCAGCCCTTGAGGCATTTGGGAGCTTAAAAGGCCAATGTCTTCAGCTTTCAGCTTTACCCTCTGGAGAGTCCTCCTAAAGTGAGGGAATTCAAGACCAACATTCACATGGTGGGAAAAGAGGTTCACGCTACAGGGGCTTCAGGGCCCTGAGCTTCCCAGGGTTTGGGTGAAGCGGTGCCCTCCCTGGGCCAGGGTTCTTCTGTTTGGCGATCAGTCACGGAGTGCCTACTCCATTTCAGGCACACTCATCTCCATATCCAGCAGCCCCCGCGAAATTTAATCTCTCAGATGAGATGCTGACAACGAGCAATTAAACCAACAGTGGAATACGTCTGGGGGTGAGAAATGCTATGACGGAGGGTGAAGCAGGGTGGAGAAATGGAGGGTCAAAAGTGGTCAAGGAAGACCTCTCTGTTGAGAAGACATTTGAGCAAAGATTGAAGAACTTGAGTGATGGATCCAGGCAACTCCCTGGGGGAGCAGAGCTGTAGGCAGAGGGAAGGACAAGCTCAAAGGCCTTGAGGCAAAAGGATGTTTGCATTATTGGAGGAACAACCGGGAGGCTGGTGTGGCTGGAACAGAGTGAGTGAAGGCAGGAATGCTAGGAGGTAAGATCAGAGAGACACAATGGGGATGCCGTCAAGGAGGGTTTCATTCTGAGGCTTCTTCTCTAGGCTGGTAGGCAGCTACCGTCTTGCTGGGTACTTGCTGGACCTCTTCTTTGTGTGTGCTGGGCAGGGTAGGGGGGTAGTGCAGAGCTAGCTCTCTGGTGTCTTCTCTTCTAAGGCACTATCCCATTGTGAGGGTCCCACCCTTGTGCTCTTATCTAACCCTAATTACCTCTCACAGACCCCATCACATGGTGGGCTTCAACTTAGGACTTTGCAGGGTGGACACCTTTTGTCCATAACACTCTTCTAATGAATTTTGGTTTTGCTTGAGGTAGAGTTAGCTTTTGTGGCTTGCAACCAAGAACCATAATTGATGAGCACTTGCTCAATTTCATTTAATTCTGTTGCGGCTCTTAGGAAAGAAAACTAGAAGGGAGAGTGGGGATAGCTCCAAGTCCCTCATTCCCACTGCTGCAGAAACGCTCAAAGCAAATTACAACTAACAGAAGTCATTAATGTCATCTTGATTTATGGTACATCTGTGTGTTTAAGAGTTTCCTCACTGCATAGTTTTTAACTTCCTATCTCTTTCTTAGAAGGTTGCAGGTTTCTTCAATCGGGGGGGGGGGGGGGGGG